>PVKP010039970.1:0-19791 GCA_004027715.1 Plecturocebus donacophilus
TGGATCATAAGGTCAGAAGTCCAAGACCAGCCTGGCCAATATGATGAAACCCTATCTCTACTAACAGTACAAAAATTAGTTGGGCATGGTGGCAGGTGCCTGTAGTCCCAGCTACTTGGGAGGCTAAGGCAGGAGAGTTGCTTGAACCCAGGAGGCGGAGGTTGCAGTGAGCCGAGATCACACCACTGCACTCCAGCCTGGGTGGCAGAATGAGACTCCATCTCCAAAAAAAAAAAAAAAAAACTAGGCACCTAAGGAAATAGGGTTTGGTTTTTTCAAGAGGTTATTCTTGCAAAAAGGAAAGGGGAGTTAGAATTGAAGGAGTGCTTAGGACCTTTCTAGCACATGGAAAGCATATTTATGTGAACTAGCATGGCTTGATTAGGGGCCACTTAAGTGGTTCATTATTTCTGCGGTATAAAATATGAGAGTGAGAGAGGCAGGCGGTTACAGTCATCTCCACGAGTGTTTCTGTATGTCATGCTGCAGAGTTTGGGTATCAGGAAGATTACTCTGCAGTGCAGAGGGTGCACTGGAGGGGCATCGAGTGGGGCAAGGGGGCCAGTGAGGACCTCGTAGGAGCCCAGGTGAGAGAGAAAGGCGTCTGCACGGTGGGAGTGTGGGCAGGGAGGACAGGACAGTATTAGCAGGTGGAGTTGGTGGGACCTCTTGGCCCTAAGGCATGAAGGAGAAGTGAAAGGGACCACATGCCCCTCCTAGCCCACCCCATTTCCCTTGCCCCAGATTTCTAGTTTGTGTGGGTGATGGTACCCTAAACTCAGAAAGTTACCCTCCAGGCGGGGCAGGGCTAGATATAGAGTTCAGTTGGAGACTGGTTTACCTTGAGTTCCTTGTGGGAGTTCCAGGTGGAGACGTCCAGTGGGAAGGTGGGTAGATGCTCTGTTCCTCAGGAAACTGCCCTGTTGTCAATATGGATCAGGGGCCACCCAGGGCCGCAGTCCAGCTGGCAGGCGCCTGTGGACAGATTAGGCATGCTTGTCACCTGTTCCAGCTGTTCCTCGGCAGGGGCGTTGCTGAATACTTTTTCCTCTCCCTGGGCCCTGTAGATAGAAAAGTTTTAAACTGATATATTACATATATGCAGCAAAGTGTGCACCATAATCTACAACCCAATGAGTCATCATACAGTGAACACACCCGCGTTACCCCTGCCCAAGTCATCTCTTCCCTCCGTCCCTGTCCCCTAAGCCCACTACTGTCCTTACATCAACCATTCTAAACATTACACAAGTGGGGTAAAAAGCACGTGCTCCTTGGCTTCTTTTGTTCCACACTGTGTTTGTGAGATCCACCCATCTTGTGAGTCACAGTAGTTGGTCAGTTTTCATAGCTACATAGTATTCAATGGCATGAATATTTTATGGTTTATTCATTTACTGTCAGCAGACTTTTAGACTCTCTCCAGGTTGGGCGTATTATAATTTGCCTTTCTTGCATATGTCTTTTAGGCCACGGTTATGTGTCGCTTAACGACAGAGATACTTCCGAGAAATGCATTGTTAGGTGATTTTGTTGCTGTATGAACATCACAGGCTGTACTTACACAAAGCTAGATGGTACAGCCTGCTACACACTTAGGCTCTGCGGCGTAGCCCACTGTTCCTAGACTACAAACCTGCACAGAATGTTATTGTACTGAATCCCGTAGGCAGTTGTAACACGATGGGAAGTATTTGTGTACCTAAACATGGAAAGCATACAGTAAAAGTATGGTATTAATATTACCTTATGGCACTACTGTTGTATATGTGGCTCATCACTGACTGAAACTTTGTTTTGTGGTATGTGGCTGTAATTGTGCCTGCATTTCGCTGGGAGATGCTGTCACGGGGCGTGCATGTGATCAGCTGCCAGATCGTTTTGCAAAGTGGTTGTAACAAATGACACCCTCACAAGCTGTTTATTGGTTTTCCAGTTGCTCCACAACGATTGTCCAATATTTTGAATGTCAAACCTTGTATCAGTATATCATTAAATCAGAAAAGCAGATATTCTGGGGCAATGTTTTCATCCGTACCTGCATCTCCTAGGAAGCTTCTTAAGCTTGTGGAGGCCTTGACCCCCACCTTAGACCTCCTGAATCACAACTGCTAAGAATGGAGCAGAAAAGACAAATCCTAGCTTCAGAGGCCTGCCAGAGATGGTGCTGTGTTGGGGCATGTGTGTGTGTATATGTGTGTGTGTGTGTGTGTGTGTATGTGTGTATATGTGTGTGTACAAGAGAAATAGAGACAAAGAGAGAAGGAGGGGGAAAGAGAGAATAGTTCTGGTGATGACTGTGGGGGTCAGGTGGCTAAGGAAGAAAAATCTGAGACCAGGAAGTTAGCAACAAACTGAAGAAGCTGGTAGGATCTGAAGACTGGACGTCTGAATGGTGCTGGAAATGGGGTCAGTGGGAAGGACCAGGACGGGGGAGGTAAGAGGGTGGGAGGTGATGTGAGCTTTTCAATGGTGGAGCTGAGGGTGAGAAGTGATATGAGCTTTTCAGTGGTGGAGCTGAGGGTGGGAGGTGATGTGAGCTTTTCAGTGGAGGTCAGAATGTGAGCTTTTCAATGGTGGAGCTGCTTCAGGTGATGAGACTAGTTAGGGAACAAACCCAAATGCCTCAGGTAAACTTTAGCCAAATTAAACATGTCTGCTGTTTGCAGGGGCTCTGTGTCATTTGCTGAGTTGAAATTTCGGTGATGGGAGTCAAAGAATTATAAATATGTGCATCATACATACATGATTTATGTTCTATTTCTCATCATATTCATATGAGATTGTTATTATAGGATGCCTCTTAGGCCCTCAACAGAATTTAGTTTCAAGAGAACCTGATTCCCATGCCCCTCATTGCCATGGTGTCTAGCAGGTAGACGCTGGTCCACAACAAGCCACACTGCAATGATCTGGATGGGCTGATTCTCAGTCTGGTTTGGACCTTAGGAATGCTCCTTCAGTTAAACACCACATGCCGCCCTTTCTCTCTGGCATCTCCTAGGAGTATCTATACTTTTATCATACTTTCACCATAATTTCCATAACCAGTCTCCTGCCAATGGACATTTCAGTTTTTGATGTTTTGCAGTTATAGACAGTGCTGAACATGAAATTTATAAATTAGCTTTGGGAGAATTGATATCTTTGTGATGTTGACTACTGGTTACTTTTGGGAAAGTCAAGTTTAAGTATTATCAAGAGCAGACAATAACACCCACTAGTGTAATGTCTTTTAGCAAAGCAGAGACACAGAGGTGCTTGATTTTACAAAAAATTAGTACATATGAACTGTTTTCTTAAGCAAGATAAGTTTTCCATTTTATTACATCAGCGATTCACTAAGCAAAGATTTTTTTGGTCTGTACAGTTCATCTAGCTCACAAATGCTGATGTTTTTTGAGATGATTAAATGAGATAATGAGTGTGAACATGCTTTAAAGCATGATCCAATGTAAAGTGTTAGCATTATTTTATTTTATTGAGACAGGATCTCTCTCTGTCACCCAGGGTAGAGTGCAGTGGCACTATCTTGGCTCATTGCAACTTTTGCCTCCTGGGTTCCAGTGATTCTCTTGCCTCAGCCTCCTGAGTAGCTGGGATTACGGGTAAACACCACCATGTACGTGCCCGGCTAGTTTTTGTATTTATAGTAGAGAAGGGGTTTCACTATGTTGGCCAAACTGGTCTCGAACTCCAGACATCAAGTGATCCGCCCACCTCAGCCTCACCCGGCCTAAGATGTTAGTATTATAGAATATGCACAGTGACCAGGACAATGCTGAATGAGCTGCTATGTGCAGCACAGGTAGGTGTGAACAGAGTAGAGTGGAGAGGAGAGAATTGACTTCAGCTGTGTAAGACGAGGCCCGTGTAGAACCTGTGCAATAGAAGCAGACTGGATGGCGCTGTAGGGTAAGCGAGCCATTCTTATTGGCTGTAAGATGCTTCCTGAGAAAATGCCAGGGAAGGAAGAAACACCTCCTGAACTGACAAGCCTGCTGCCTAGGGGCAGGTGACCCATCAGCCATGCCAGGTGTTCACTCGATGAGGCCACAGGCATTATAGCGACCCCAATGCTCTGTGGTGATATGGCAGCCAGGGCAGGGGCTGGGGGCGAGGGAGTCTGACCTGCGGGGTGAGGGTCAGCACCACTCCTTCAATCCAGGATCCTGATTTGTATTTATTTATTTATTTTTTTGAGACAGAGTCTCGTTCACTCGCTTACCCAAGCTGGAGGGCAATGGTGTGATCTCGGCTCACTGCAACCTCCGCATCCCAGATTCAAGCAATTCTCTTGCCTCAGCCTCATGAGTAGCTGGGACTACAGGCACATGCCACCATGCTTGGCTAGTTTTTGGTATTTTTAGTAGAGATGGAGTTTTACCATGTTGGTCAGGCTTGTCTCGAACTCCCGACCTCAGGTGATCCACCTGCCTTGACCTCCCAAAGTGCTGGGATTACAGGCATGAGCCACCATGCCCAGTCTGATTTCTGATTGTTTTACTATGGCAGGGACATATTAATAGTTTCTGGAAAAACAGAGCTGGCTCCCATGAGCTCATCAAGCACTGGGGCTTCCAGCTCTTCTCTTAGCTGCTCATCTCAAAGAGACCCTGAGAATAGGAATTAGTGTGCTCTCTCTCATGCTGGAGCTAGAAGAACACTACTTACTTCCTGCGTTTTGCTTTGTATTTTTCTTTCGTGGACTAGCTAGCTACCAGGGCCAGTGCCATAGAAAGAGTTGAGTTTTGAAACTCTGGTCAACATGACCAGCCTGTGGTGTCCTGATAGCTTCAAGACTTGAAATTCATTCCATTAACCTATTATTTATCTACATGAGGTTCTATGAGAAGTGAGGAATGGTGGCCAGGTGCCAGCCTAGCAGTTATCTGTGAGGACTTGGAGGGGTCACTAGGTTGCAATAGTCTCCAAAGTGGGGTGTGTTCACCAGTGGAGGGTTTAGATGATCCCTTGGAGTGCCACCAAGAAAACACCCATTTTATTTATGAAGTATGTATAGAAGTCAATATGTACAAATGAAAGTTTATATTTCAATATACATGTTAATTTAGCATTATATGACTATATTTGTGATTATATGTTCACTTTATATGTCTGCATGCACATCTGTGCACTCACACACTTTTCAAAATTTAACTGATGGAGAACCAAGGCTAAATTTTTGGATACACTGGCCTATTGAACATCTCTCTTTACCAGGGTACTGAGCATGAGTCGATTTCAGCGCCGTTCATTTTCAGCCCAAGATATTCTCCAGCATTCTATAGCCACTGCACTACACATGGTGCTGGGTGCTGCGGGAGATACTGAAGTGACTGAACCACAGCTTCTGCTCTGATGAGACTTTAACTCAACCTTTTATAGGACTTCTGTTGTTGGTTTGGTAGAGAAATAGAAAACATTTGCCTGGTGTTCTTTTAAAAAATCAACATAAATAACAGAACGGTACTTCAGTTGCATATTGTGATCATAGAAGAGCAGGAAAAATTGGGGGTTAGAAAATTCATAAATGAGAGTGGGAAAGAGGGAGGCAAGTAAAAAGACAGGACTGAGAGAAGCTGGCCGTGCAGGATAAAGAGACTGAAAATCAGCGTTTAGGTTGGAGGGAAAGCAGCATGGAGAGAGAGGAGCAGGAGAGGAACAGGCTAGACCAGCAGTTCTCAAAACCTGAGAATTCTTGTAGGTCTCTGAAGTCTGCAAGGGCGAAACTTTTTCCTAGCAATACTAAGATATTAGCTGTCTTTTTAAAAACTCTCATTCTCTCATGAAAATACAGTAGAGTTTTCCAGAAGCTAGATGATGGTAACGCATCAGATTGAATGCAGACACAGACAAGAGAAACCAGCTGTCTTCTATTAATGCAGATACTAACTGTGGAACAGTGCCACTCTTCTTACTAATTTTGTTTCATTTTGTTTGGATAGCTATAGCTATATGTTATTTAATGTTAATATATAATGAGTTTATTATATTTAAATGGATTACTAAGCATTTTAAAGTTTCTCCATTTCCAGCCCCCATTTTTGCCTTAGGAATTGCATTTATTTTTATTTTTGTTATTTTATTTTATTTTAGATTCAAGGATACGTGTGTGGGTTTGTTACATGAGTATATCGTGTAATGGTGAGGTCTGGGCTTCCAGTGAACCCCTTATCCAGATCGTGAACATTGTGTCCAATAGATAATTTTTCAACCCTCATCTCTGTTCCCTCTATTCCTTCTTTTGGAGTCCCCAGTATCTATTATTTCCATCTTTATATCTATGTGTACCTATGGTTTAGCTCCCGCTTGTAAGTGAGAACACGTGGTATTTAGTTTTCTGTTTTTTTTAAGAGTTATTTCACTTAGGATTTTCCGGCTCCATCCATGTTACTGGAAAGGACATGATTCCATTCTTTTTTATGGCTGCATAGTATTCTATGGTGTGTATATATACCACATTTTCTTTATCTGATTAACCATCGATGGATACTTAGGTTGATTCCTTGGCTTTACAATTGTGAATTGTGCTGTGATAAAGAGACAAGTGCAGGTGTCTTTTTGTTATAACGATTTCTTTTCCTTTGGGTAAATACCCAGTAGTGGGATTGCTGGATCAATTATTTTTAGTTCTTTGAGAAGTCTCGATAATGTTTTCCATAGGGGTTGTACTAATTTATATTCTAACAGTGTATAAGTGTTCCTTTTTCTCCACAGCCTCACCAGTATCTATTATTTTTGACTTTTTAGTAACAGCTATTCTGAATGGTATGAGATGGTATCTCATTGTGGTTTTGATTTGCATTTCTCTGATGATTAGTGATATTGAGCATTTTTTCCTATTTGTTGGTTGCTTGTGGAAATGTCTGTTTATGTCTTTTGCCCACTTTTTAATGTTTTTTTTTTTGTATTAATTTGTTTGAGTTCCTTATGGATTCTAGATGTTAGCTTTTTGTTGGATGCATAGTTTGATTTGCAAATATTTTACCCATTCTGTAGGTTATATACTCTACTGATTGTTTCTTTTGCTGTGTAGAAGCGTTTTAGTTTAATTAACTCCCATTTGTCTATTCTTGGTTTTATTGCATTTGCCTTTGAGGACTTGGTCATAAATTATTTGCCTAGGCTAATGTTCAGAAGAGTTTTTTCTAGGTTATCTTCTAGGACTTTCAGAGTTTCGGGTCTTACATTTAGGCCTTTAATTAATCCTGAGTTAATTTTTGTATATGGTGAGAGATAGGAATCCAGTTTCATTCTTCTGCATGTAGCTAGCCAGTTTCCCCAGCACATTTACTGAATAATTGCTTATTTTTGTTGATTTTGTTGACAATCAGTTGGTTGTAGGTGTGTGGCTCTATTTCCGGATTCTCTATTTCGTTCCATTGGCATGTGTGTCTATTTCTGTATCAGTTCCATGCTGTTTTGGTTACTATAGCCTTATAGTATAGTTTGAAGTCAGGTAATGTGATGCCTCTGGCTTTGCTCTTTTTGCTTAGGATTGCTTTGGCTATTTGGGCTCTTTTTTGGTTCCATGTGAATTTTAGAATAGTTTTTTTCTAATTCTGTGAAAAATGATGCTAATTCAATAGGAATTACATTGAATTTGTAGATTGTCTTGGGAAGTATGGTCATTTAAATGATATTGATTCTTTTAATCCATGAGCATGAGATGTTTTTTCATTTTTTGTATCATTTTTGATTTCTCTCATTAGTGTTTTGTAGTTCTCCTTGTAGAGGTCTTTCACCTCTTTGGTTAAGTGTATTCCTAGGTATTTTGTGTGTTTGTGTGGCTATAATAAATGGGATTGACCTTTTGATTTAGTTTGCAGTTTGAGTGTTAAATAGAAATGCAACTGATTTTTGTACATTATTTTTGTATTTGAAACTTTACTAAAGTTGTTTTGAAGTCTAGGAGTCTTTTGGAGGAATCTTTAGGATTTTTCTAAGTATAAGATCATGTTATCAGGGAAGAAAGATAATTTCACTTTTTCTTTTCCAGTTTGGATACCTTTTGTTTTTTTCTCTCCCCTAATTGCTATGTTTAGGACTTCTAGTTCTATGCTATTTAGGAGTTGTGAGGGTGAAATCCTTGTCTTGTTCTAGTTCTTAAGCGGAATGCTTTATACTTTTCCTCATTCATTATGATGTTGTGGGAGGGACCTGGTGGGAGTTGATTGAATCATGGGGGCAGGTAATTCCTATGCTGTTCTTGTGATAGTGAATGGGTTCCACCAGATCTGATTGTTTTAAAAATGGGAGTTTCTCTGCACAAGCTCTCTCTTTGCCTGCTGCCATCCACATAAGATGTGACTTGCTCATCCTTGCCTTCTGCCATAATTGTGAGGCCTCCCCAACCATGGGGAAGTCTAATAAACCTCTTTCTTTTGTAAATTGCCCAGTCTTAGTACATCTTTATCAGCAGCATGAAAACAGACAAATATAGAGCTGTTGCTTCCTATTTTTTAATTTGCCAGTATTTGAATGAGGCTTTTAAATTTTATATTCTTTTTTCCCTTGAGGATGTGACTGTAGTATATATTGTGTATGATTGTTTGGCTTTGTTTCTGGGTGCTTTCAGGGGGCCAAGGGTCTGTATGGGTTCCTTGGTTATGGATATCATTTGTGTGGTGGCTTTCCCAGATGCTGCTTGTTGTAGTGATGTATAGGGTGTATGAGTTGACACATTATCTTCTGTAGGGCTAGGAGTATGGAGGTCTCAGGAAGTTTGTCTCATAAACTAGCACTGTGCTTTTCTGACAGCAGGTTTTTTGTTTGATGATGCAGTTCAGTCTCTAGTCCAGTAAGTGATGCTTAAGGGTAAGAGGTACCTCACCGTCAGGTTGTTTGATGATGAGTGGAAGCCCCTGCCTTGATGGGTGTGCTGAGGTCTTAGGGGTGGGGGTCATCAGAGGGCTGTACCAGCTCCTCATCCGGGGCAGGCAGGAGCACAGTCCATTACCTCTCATGCTCCTTTCGCAGTGCTTATGACCCACAGTTCATATAAACACTGTCCTTTGGCTTCTGGCTACTCCTGAGGTCTGTGAGAATGCTTCCACTGTGGCTACCACCAAAATAGCCTCGGGTCAGAGCCTCTTTCCCCAGGCCAGAGCAGTCAGCTCTGTAGCTTGTCTGTCCTCTGTTGCAGGGACATTGCTACTTTGTGTAGGGAAGGGGAGATGGGGCCCTGCCTTTTCTGAAAGCCCAGGCAGTACTGTGCCTCACTTTCAGTGGGAGTGCAGCCACTGTGAAAAGTGCTAGAAAGCCTTTCTTCAGCTGCACCAGTGCCAGCTCCCAGCAGGGAAAGCCTCTCTACACCTGCAACAGAGAACGGGTGGAGCAGGAGATGGTCCCCTCTCCGTGTCCCTTCCCAGCTACTACTGCTGTCCCCTTCAGAAATTGGGGCTGTGCCTTAATTTTTTTTTTTTGCCCCAAGGGGCACTTTAGTGGGCTGTGCTCTCTCGTCTCCTAGAAGCAATTTGCACTGAGGGCTGGATTTCTGGGGTCCCTGCAGCTCCCCAGGGTCCTGCTGGTCCCCCCTGGTTACCAAAGTCAGAGTGGTTGTGGCATATGTTTCTGGGGGATCTGGTGATACAACAACACAAAGGCTGAGGTTGCTTGGACAGGGCAGTGACTCAGAACAGGTATACAACCAGTATAGTGCCCACCATCTCAGTTCAGGCTTGAGGGGAGTGCCAGTACATCTGCATGAGATGGTCATCTGGTACTCTATTTCCAGGAAGTTCCCAAATCACACTGACAGCATTGCCCAGGGTCACGAAGGCAGAGGGGCTCTCCCACAATATGGCAGTCAGCAGTTTGTTACGGGGGTGACATGAGAAGGGATGCACCCTCACCTACCCTTTCTGTATGACTCCAGGCTCCTCAGGGGTCAGTGTCTGCCAGATTCTTGCTGTTTTCCTTTTCTCTGCCCCAGCTTCTTCCTGTGGGCTCTCTGGCAGAACCTGACTCTCTTTCCTCTGTTCTTTCTTCATTTTAATTTCTAATACATAAATAGTGATAAATATGACCGACATAAAGAAAGGCCTTTTGGAATCCTCAAAAGTTTTAAAAATATAAAGGCCCCTGAATCCAAACAGTGTGAGAACTGCTGAGCTGAGGGATGGTCAGAAGCACCTTCCAGTGAGAGGGAGCATCAGGATGCAGTAGAGTGGAAGGTCTGCAAAGGAGGAAGGGCGATGGAGATCACACGTGTCAGTGGCACAATCTGACCTCAACTTGATCTGACAGGACCTTTCTCCTACCTCCTATTTTAATGGTTTTATAGCAATGTTGGTGATTATCTGAACTGATTCCATTTTCAATCTAAATAATTAAGTAACATGCTCAAAGTTCTGCTATGCCTCTTAATTTCAGGGATTGGAATTCTGTGGGGCATTCCAAATTTTACCTGTTCTATCCTGCTGTCCTGTGGGCATAATGTCCTTATGAGGCAGTTTTTTATTTCAGAAAATATGTCATTGTTGGTTTGAGTCTATAAATTTGGAGACTGTATTTTTTAAAAGTTTTAAAATAAACTTTTTATTTTGGGTAATTTTAGATTTATGGAAAAGTTACACAGATAGTACAGAGTCCCCAATATGACCCTCACCCAGTTTCCCCTGTTGTTAATATCTTACATTACTATGACATATTTGTCAAAACTAAGAAACTGATATTAATAGGTTACTATTAACTAACTGTATACTTCATTTGAATTTCACCAATTTTTTCCAAGTGTCCTCTTCCTGTTATGGGATCCAGTCCAGAGCACCATACTGCTTTTAATTGTCTATAGCAGTTTCTCAGTCTCTCTTTATTTTTTATGACCTTGACAGTCTTTAGGTATATTGGTCAGGTAACGTGTAGATGACCCCCAATTTGGGGTCTTTTTAAAATTATTAAACTAGGAGTACGGTTTTTGGAAGGAAAACAACAGAGATCAAATGCCCTTTGCATCAGATCATAGGAGAGGTACAGCATATCCACATGACATCACTGGGGATGTTAACCTTCATCACTTGGTAACATCAGTGTTTGCCAAATTTTCAGGTTTCCCCATTGTAAAGTTAAGATTTTTTCCTCTTTTCCTACTCTGTTCTTTAGAAGCAAATCATAAGTCTAGCCCCCCCTTTAGGAGCAAATTGCAGGAATTAAACTCTACTTCCTGGAGAGAGGGAATGTCTACAGATAGTAACTGGAATTCTAATGTAAGAAAGATTGATCTCTTCTCCCCCTTTTATTTTTTCATTCATTTATTTATATGAGTATGCTGTATTGTATTTGTCAGGCTTCTCCACAGAAAGAGAACCAATAGAATACACACACACACACACACACACACACACACACACACACATACACACACACATATATGAGATTTATTATTGGATTTGGCTCACATGGTTATAAAGGCTGAGAAGTCTCATGACCTGCTATCTGCAAGCTGGAGACTCAGGAAAGCTAGTGGTGTAATTCAGTCCTAGACTGAAGGCCTGGTGTAAGTCTTAGTCTAATTCCAAAGCCCAAGAACCAGGAGCTCTGATGTTTGAGAGCTGGAGAATATGGATTTCCCAGCTCAAGCAGAGAACAAATTTGCTCTTCCTTCACCTTTTTATTCTATTTAAGCCCTCAAGTGATTGGATGATGCCCACATCAATTTGTAGAGGTGATCTTCTCAATTCAGTCTACTGATTCATATGCTAATCTCTTCCAGAGGCTCTCACAAACACACAGAAATAATGTTTTGCCACCTATCTGGGCTTCCCTTAACCCAGTCAAGTTAACACATAAAATTAGCCATCATAGTATGGATTTATATATACTTATTTTATGCTTTGGGATATACTATGTGATTTATTTTGTTGTTCAAATTGTTTCAGCTTCCAACTGGCCATTGGGAACTTTTTCAGGTTGCTACCTGGGACCCTTTCATATGCCCTTATCCTTTTGTTTTTTGAGTATTTCCTTACTTCCTGGTGTTATAAGATAGTCCAGGCTTATCCTGTGTTCTTCTTGTCCTGGTTTTAGAAACAGCCACTTTTTCTGGCTTCTCTCATTGGAGAATGGTATTTAGAAACTAAGATCTGGGCAATGGGAGTGCTTGCTGCTATTGGGATGTCATTGCTTCCAAGTCTTCTCAGTAGACAGAACTAGGTGATACATTAACCCATAGATATAAATACATCTATAATTATTTCTATGTTTATCTATTTGTATGTATGTTAAGATAAACATAATGAAGACCCTTCAAATTTGCTTATGTGCTTTTTCAGCCTATAGACCAGATATAATATTTAGCTTTTCTTCTCTTGCAGATTCCAGAAAGTCCTCTATTTCATATGTGCCTTCCAGAACATCTCCTGTGGTATTCACTACTTGGCTTCTGTGTTCATGGGAGTCGCCCCTTATCATGTCTGTAGGCCCCCAGGCCATGTGAGTCAGGTTGTTTTCCACAATCACTCTAATTGGAGTTTGGTGGACTCTGGGGCCCTGTTGTCTTCAGGCCATAAAGATTATGTTGCAGTGCAGTTGCAGAATGGTGAGATCTGGGAGCTCTCAAGGTGTAGCAGGAGCAAGAGGGAGAACACATCAAGTTTGGACTATGAATACACAGGCAGTAAGAAAGAGTTTCCTTGTGTGGATGGCTACATATATGACCAGAACAAATGGAAAAGCACCGCGGTGACCCAGTGGAACCTGGTCTGTGACCGAAAATGGCTTGCAATGCTGATCCAGCCCCTATTTATGTTTGGAGTCCTACTGGGATCGGTGACTTTCGGCTACTTTTCTGACAGGTAAAATGAAAAATTTAGGATTGTTTCATCAGTGTAGGGTTTATTTTCCTATCTGGTTTTCTTGGGAGACAGGGAATTATGTTTAAAACTTGTCATTTTTATACTTCCTATCTAAATACCTACCTCTTTGCTGATCCATTATTTAGGGATGCATAATGATAAGGATAGGCTCTGAAGACAGTATACCTGAATCCAAATCCTGGTTCTACCACTTACTAGCTGTGGACCCTGGGCAAATTGCCTAACTTATCTGCATTTCAGAATCTTTGTCTATAAGCTGGTGATGAAAATAATATCACTTACTTCAAAGAGTTATTGCAAAATTAATACAGAAAAAAGTACCCTGGATGTACAACCACTCAATAGATACTGTTTATTACTTTGAATTTTCTTCTCTTGCTTTTTAAGAGGAGTAGCCCGATTCTAAGCCGTTTAACTGTAAAATTATGGGCTTGATATAACAGCCCCTTTTAGTCTTTCTGTGCTGCTATAACAAAATACCACAGACGGGGTACTTTACAAACAATAGAAAATTATTTCTCATGGTTCTGGGAGTTGGGAAGTCCAAGACCAAGGTGCCAGCAGAATTGCTCTCTGGGAAAGCTGTTGTTTGCTTTCAAGATGGTGCCTTATGGCTGCATCCTCTGGAGGGGATAAATGCAGTGTCTTCACATGGAAGAAGGGATGAAAGGGCAAGAGAGTGCTCCCTTCAACCTTGAGCCTCTTTGTAGGGTGCTAAGGGCTCTGCTGTCATGACTTTATCACCTCCCAAGGCCACCCCTCTTAATACTGTTGCACTAGAGATTAAGTTCCAACATGAATTTTGGAGGGAATACTATCATTCAAAGCATAACATGGCCATACTTTTAAAAAATTTACATTAAGATGAATATATAATTCTTAAAATAAAGCAAAGTTCATCTCTGTATGAACACGGACCACATCAAAGCACAGAGATGAACTTATTTGGTCTTTGTAGTTGTGGATTTTACAGGCAGGTGGTGGGCACTGAGGACCTAAATACAATAGCATAGGTCAGAAATCCCTGCCCTTGAGGGATGCCGGTCTAATGGGGCTGATAAACATGTCAAAAGAAAAGTTACACAGCTTTGTCATGGGCAGGGCTATACGTCTCATAGTATGTTCAAAGGTGCTGGTATTACTATTTTCATTCAGCAAGCTGTTATACAAATTATCACTTGAGCCTTTTCTGTTGAAATGTGTTCACTGCTTGACTCTCGAAACTCAAAATATTTGCAATTACATGTATGAAATGTACTAAAATACATTTGCTATATGACAAAAGCTGAATATAAATAATGCTTATAGCAAGGTCAGAGTACAAAATATGTTAACCAAAAATAAATTTAGTTCCTTTGTCTGAACTTGGTATAGTTATATAGACATATATTGAACACTTACAGTCACTTTGATAAATGCAGTATATATCTATTATAATATATAAATAAATATATATCAGTGAAATTATATATATATTTCAGTGAAATACATATATATATATATTAGTGAAAGCAACTTTATTAAGAAAGTAAAGTAATAAAGAATGGCTACTCCATAGGCAGAGCAGCCATGATATGTATATTTTAAAGTCCTTGAGAAGTTGTAAACCATTAACTGGTATTCATTTGGCTATGTAGCTTGAATTAACATGACTTGGGAGTTCCAGAAAAATCTTAAGCTAAAAAATTGGTTGGCCATGATCCATGACTCCCAGTGTCTGTATTCTCTCAGCAGAACTTGTTGAGACAGACAGCCTCTTTACACTTTTTGTAGTCTACACTTCTTGCTGTGTGCCAAGATGGCAAGTCCCTGACCACTTTTTTACATGGGCCATTTCTCAGAGTTGTTTATGCAGCCAGTACCTGAAAAGATGAGTGCTATGGTTTATATATGATTTGTCTGTTACCACCAAGGCTTATGTTGAAATTTGATCCCCAGCATGGTGGTGTTGGGAGGTGAGGCCTAGTGGGAGGTGTTTGGGCTATGGGGGCAAATCACTCATGAATGATTTGGTGCTGTTCTCATGGCAGTGAGTGAACGAGTTCTTGCTGTCACAAGACTGGATTAATTCTCACAGGAATTTATTAGTTCCTGTAAGAATGGATTGTTTTAAAGTGAGGACGCCCTTCAGTTTTCTCTCTCTTTACGTGTGTCTGATTCACTTTTGACCTTCTCTGCCATGTTGTGATCAGCAGGAGAAGCCAGTGCCCTTGAACTTCGCAGCCTGCAGAACTGTGAGCTAAATAAACCTCTTTTCTTTATAAATTATCCAGTCTCAGGTGTTCTTTTATAGCAACGTAAATAATGTTGCTATAAAATATGAGATATCCCCTCTCTGCCACAAAGAGTAGGCGTCCTAACTGCCTGCCACAAAACCAGTGGATTCCCCACATCCAGTCTTCCTCCTCTCTAACTGAACCCACTATACACAAAGTGTCATCTGGGCTCATTGTGGGACTTGGGGATAAGAAGAACCGTCACAAAGATGCTGCCGCCCTACTGCTTGCTAATGAAGTTCTTTGTCTCTGACCCATCTGTCTTGTGTTTTTGCCAGCATGAGTTAAATAGTACAGACTAATGTATAAACTTAGTGTAAAACAAAATTTAATACCCTTTGTTTACCCTCATCTTGGGCCCACATTAACATATTAGAGGACAAAAATCATATGATCAACTCAATACATATAGGAAAAGCATGTGCTGAATTTCAAAATTCATTCATGATAAAAACTAAAAATAGAAGAATGCCTTTAACCTGATAAAAGGTTTCCCCAATAAGGTTTACTTTGAAAATTGTAATTTATGAGAGGATTCTCATAAATTGTTTTTCAAGGTGAATAAGTAGCTTAATGAAAACCAAAACACATGATTAAAAGGCACCATGAGTGAGAATCAACAAAACAATGGGCAGCAGAAGCAGACTTCTGCACAAAGACTTTAAATACTAGAATTATCAGGCACAAATAATAAAATAACCATGCTTTCTATTTTTAAAGAAAGAGGAGACAAGCTTGAAAATATTGATAAAACCTGGACATTGTATTGAAACTGACACAAAATTGAAGAATACCTAGAATATGTAGAAATAAAAAGTGAAATAAGTGAATAACAAATCTCCTGGATAGTTTTAACAACCTGCTATACATAGCTACAAAAAGAATTCATGAAATGGATGATAACTCAGAAAAAGTTGTCAATATTAAAGCTCAGAGAGACAAAGAGGTGGGATATATATGACAGCATAAAATTCATGGAGGCTAAAAAGGGGAAAGGTCTGAAATGTACTTAATATTAGAAACTAATCAACAGAATTTACCACATTAACAGAAGACAAAATTCATATGATCAACTCAATACATATAGGAAAAGCATTTGTTGAATTTCAAAATCCACTCATGATAAAAACTAAAAATAGAAGAATGCCTTTAACTTGATAAAAGCTTTCTACAATAAGATTTGCCATAATTGTGACATTTAAAATATTAATTAATTTCTCTTTCTTCTCTCCTTTCCTTCTTTCTTTCTTTTTTTTTTTTTTGAGACAGGGTCTTGCTATGTTGCCTAGGCTGGTCTTGAACTCCTGTGCTGTGCAATTCTCTTGCCTTAGCCCTCCCAAGTAGCTGGGATTACAGGCATGTACCACTGTGCCCAGCTCTTAATTGTGAAATGTTAAAAGCTTTCCTTTGAGATTAGGAACAGACAAGGATGTATGAAACATGTCTTCCACTTAGCATTGTACTGAAGAGTCTAGCCAGTGCTATAAGGAAAAAGAGAGAGAAAGAGGGAGAAGGAAAGGAAGCAAGAAAGGAATAATGATTGGAAAGGAGGAATAAAAAGTCATTATTTGTAGTCATTACAATTCTGTATGAAAAAAGTCCTGTATATGATTTATTAGAATTAACGAGCATTTAAAATTATATTTCTATATACCAGTAACAAATATAAAATTTAAAAAAAAGTCATTGCAGAAGCCTAAAAGTATGAAATATAAATGAATAAATATAACAAAAAGTGAGTAAGACCTTCTGTGGAGAAAATTATAAACTTTAAGAATCAAATCATTAAAGTAAACAGATATATTACTAGACAAACAGATTGAGGCTCCCTCAGAGGCCCCGGGAATAGACTTGTGCATTCATTAACATAAGTATAAACACATAAAGCATTGTATATTAGCAAGGAAAGGATCAATCAGTAAGCGGTGCTAGGACAGGTGTCTAGCCATATAGAAGGAAATATAATTGGATTAATTTTCTCAAATTTTACAGCACAATAGAAGTTCAAGAAGGATGAAAGTGCATATGTGAAAAGCAAAACTATACAACTTTAGGAACATAATTTAGGAGAATATTTTCAGAACCTAATGGAAGAAAGGATGATTTTTAAAAAAGCAAAAAGCGTTGACCATGAAAGAAAAGATGGATAAATTTGACTTCATTACAAGAACTTGTGCCCATCAAAAGACACCATTAAAAGAGGAAAGACATGAATGTGTGCACACAAGAGAGAGAAAATATTTGCTTTACCTATAACTAAATTATTAGTATCCAGAATAATCAAAGGATTTTTACTTACATCAATGGGAAAAAGACAACCCAATAGAAAAATGAGAAAAAGATTTGAAGTCACTTCATAGAAGAGAAAATCCAAATGGCTAATGAAAAGATGAACTGTCAGTGATATACAATCACACCATTTATTTTTGACCAGTTGTCAAAATCTTGCAATACTAAGTGTTGGCGAGGATATGGAATAATAGGATCTTTCATCCTGCCAGTGTGAATGCAAATTGAGATAACCTTGAAGACTGATTTGGTATCATATAGAGTCAGTGATGTGCACAGCCACATGTTCTGGGACATATACCTTGAGCTGCTCTTGCACAGGTCCACAGAGGTACGTGGATAAAAGTGTTCCCATGGCATTGTTCCTAACAGCCCTGCACTTCAAACAACCCTGGTGTCCTTCAGTCATCTCATAGACACATGTATTATAATATATTCTTACAGTAGGATGTGTGTCCATGAAAATGAATGAGCCACAGCTACATGAAATCACATAGATGAATCTCCTAAACACAATGTTTGGTAAAAGAAGCAAGTCATAAAATAACACATGTGGTGTTATCCTGTTATAGAAAATTTAAAATCATGTAGCAAAACTAACCTTTACTGTTTATAAACAGTAACCTGGATTGTTTAGCATTGCTTATAAAATGGTAAAATGAAACAAAAAACAAGTGATTATCACAAAAATTAGAAAAATATTTCCTCTTAGAAAGGGCAAGGGATTTGTAGTCATAAAGAGAGGTGCAAGAAGCTGACAGGGGGCTGTCACTCATCTCTTTCTTGCCTTGGGTTGTGATTTCTAGGTGTTTGATTTTTATTATTATCGAAATTGTACATATTTTATGCATTGTTATATATGTATAAAATATTATAATAAGAGAAGCAAAGTAATAAGATCTGATCCCATACTTAAGGAGCTAACAGTGAAAAATATAGACTATTAAACAGATAATTTCAATGAAATGTGGTAACTTTTTTTTTTTTTTTTTTTTTTTTTGAGAAGGAGTCTGGCTTCTGTTGCCCAGGCTGGAGTGTAGTGGCACAATCTTGGGTCATTGCAACCTCTGCCTCCCAGGTTCAAGTAATTCTCCTTCCTCAGCCTCCTGAGTAGCTGGGGCTACAGGCATGTGCCATCATGCCTGGCTAATTTTTGCATTTTTAGTAGAGAAGGACTTTTACCATGTTGGTCAGACTGGTCTTGAACTCCTGACCTCAAGTGATCTGCCTGCCTTGGCCTCCCAAAGTGCTGGGATTACAGGCATGTAATTGCTGGGATTACAGGCATGGGATTACTGGCCCAGCCAGTAAATGCTTTTAAAATAATAAAAAATTCATATTTATGGACAATTTACTTATATAGTAGGTACTACTTTAAATGTCTTATATATCATCTCATTTAATTATTTAAGGAAGTCTGTGAGATAGACACTATTGCACACCCCTACCACCTTTCCTTTTAACCAATAAGGAAAAGGAAGCATAGAAAGTTCACATGGAAAATAAGAGATGGAGCTGGGATTGGAGCCCAGGCCAGCATCCCCAACTACTGCATCACACTGTTTCTGAATTTCTGCTATGAGACCCCAAAGGATGATCAATGAAGGTTGTCAGACGGAGAAGGCCCCAAGGGAAAGGAAGAGCTTTGTGTCATGAAAGAGCCTGGCATGTTCGGAGAATTGTGGGAAAGTCAGTGTGGCAGAAGTACAGAAGGGCAGATTGTACAAGGAAATGACCAGAGACAAAACCACAATGAGGATTATTTCATTCTTAGAAAGTGTGTGAGGTAGACTGGTGTGAGGTTACGAAGATCAGCTGGGGAGCTATTGGGATGAATGATGTAAGAAATGGTGAAGACTTGAGTGAAAGTGGGAAAAGCAGGCAGGAAAAGATGAAGACATATTTGGGAGGCATTTCTAAACTGACAAAATTTGATGACCAATATGCAGGAGGGAGTGGAGGAACGTATTAAGATTTGGAAGGCTGATGGAAGGGGATTTTGCTAAACAATTCAGGAAATACTATGGAGAGAGCAGCTTTAGAAGAGAGGGGAATATGTTTGGATATATTCCAATGAGCTTGTCCTATCCCTATACTAAGAAAAACAAAGGGAAGATGTATTCAAAGTTAATACCTTACAACAGCAGTAAGAGATTGCAGCTCTGCAGGGCACTAAAATGAAGAAGAACAACTAGGGCCAGACGGTGAGTGGGGAGTTAATAGCCCATACTTAGGAATCAGAGGCAGGGAAGTAGATGAAATCACAAGGGCAGTGTGTGCAACAGAGGACTTTAGGGAGTGCCAGCATTGAGGCAGGTCAGTCGTCAGGGAAGTACAAGCGGAACCAGGACAGAGGGATGTTTTGCAAGCCAAGGGACAGCAGGAGCCTGATGGGTAGGCATGGTCAG
>PVKP010039971.1:0-19783 GCA_004027715.1 Plecturocebus donacophilus
CTCCATGGTGAACACAACCTGAATAGAACCGTGACACACACTCCATGGTGAGCTCAATCCAGATAGAACCATGACACACACTCCATGGTGAACTCAATCCAGATAGAACACTGACACACACTCCATGGTGAACACAACCTGAATAGAACCGTGACACACACTCCATGGTGAGCTCAATCCAGATAGAACACTGACACACACTCCATGGTGAACTCAATCCAGATAGAACACTGACAAACACTCCATGGTGAACTCAATCCAAATAGAACACTGACACACACTCCGTGGTGAACACAACCTGAATAGAACCGTGACACACACTCCATGGTGAATTCAATCCAGATAGAACCATGACACACACTCCATGGTGAACACAACCTGAATAGAGCGATGACACACACTCCATGGTGCCTGACGTTGCCTCTGTGAGGCTCCCACATGCCGTATGTGCGTTTTTACTGGGTCTTTTCACGGCTGCTTTCTAGGTGTCATTAGTAGGCCTTTTAAATTTTAGCCATTAAGGTTTTAATTTAACACACTGTAAGTTACACAGGACAATCGTTTTTACTTTGTACAACGTACTTTTAAATTCGCTCACAAATTTACATTTTCCCACACAGATGTGCACGTGTGTGTCAAAGCACCTGCCTGGGTCGCAGCGGCCCCACGTTGGAGCGACCTGGATGGCGCTCAGCACAGCAGTGACAAATCCCTGTGGCTGTGTTCACGCCGCAGGATCCCCGGCGGGGCCCGCCTCTCGTGGGCTGAGAGCTCGGGGCCACTTCACCGCCTCCCCTCGTGGACCACGGGCTCCATTTCTGTCCCCTCCTGCTTGCAGAGGCTGTTTCCCAGCCGTGCGCCGGAGGCTCCTGTCTGCAATTCTGCGTCTCTGGCCTTGGAGGCGGCCGACGGCTTTGCTGCTGTTTCACCGAAGCCCACGCCCTCAGCTGTCCCCTGCGTCCACAGTGTCTGCTGTGTCTGTGCTGGCCTCCGGTCCTCACGGCTTCAGCAGCTCGGAGGCCGTACACCACTGCTGCGTTTTTCTCGGTGTCCTCCTAGGGGGTCGGTCTGCCTCCGCTGCTCCACCCGACTCCTCGAAATGGAAATGGTCCTAAAACTCGCGTTCCCCTTCACGGGGAGAGCAACCTTTTACCTGGAACTACCGTCTACGGGCGGTGGTAAATGGGAAAAGGAGAAGCACAGCCCTCCGCCGTTCACTGCCCTGGGCTCTGCGGAGCCAGCCTGGAAGCGGGTCCAGAGCGCACACGTGGGGGCTTGCCTCTGGACTCCATTCTGCCGTGCGGGCCTATGTGGCTCTCTTCCTTCCCACAGCACACGTTTTTACATAGCACTGAAAGTAAATGCAGGCACGAGGGGAAAACGTTCTCCCACTTCAGTAGGACCTTGACTGTTCCGAGACTTTGCATTTTCACATAAATTTTACAATTTGCCTGTACACTGACAAACATGAAATAAGCCCTCTCCCCTACACAGGTACATCCATGCACACACACACACACACACACACACACACAGAGACCTGTTGGCATTTCGATTGATACAGCTTTGCCTCTACAGGTAAACTTGAGGGAGATTAACAGCTTTACAATATTGAATTTTCCGATGCATGCGTCTCACATATCCTTCCATTTAATTAGCTCTTCTTTGATTTTCTCAGCATTGTTTCCCCAGGTTTTCTAATTGTTCTCAGTGGTAGTTTTGATTTAAATTAACTTGCCCACTATTTCCAAAAGAACCCATGCATGCGTTATTTTAATTTACATGAAGAGTACAATGCTATAGGCCTTATTCTGTTTTACTTTTCCATCCGGCTCTATAGTTCCTGTTAATTTATGAGTATCTACTTTATTGCTTCTAATTGTTACATAGTAATCCAGTGGTGTCCTTAATATATGAGGAAACCTCATACATAAGGTAATAAAATGAAAAAGGCAACAAGGTTAACAAAGGAGACAGAAAGCTTCCAGAGAAAGCCACGCAAAGGGACAGTATGTGTGTGAGAAACACCCAATCTCACTGATAAAGAAGTGCAAAAAAAAAACACGAAAAGCAAAAACAAACCAAAAAACCAGATCTACCAGTGCTGCTATCAGATTGGCAAAGGCTTGAAGAAGACAGCTGTAACATCCACATTTGGTGAGGGTATGGACGACCCCATCACTCTCGCTGACCGCTGTCGGGAGGTAGCTGGAAATCAATCTGTCAATAGCTATCAGGCTGAAAACTGGGTAGGTGCTTTGATGTGGCAGATGCTCTTCTTGATGATCTGTTCTCATCAAACAGAAGCCCCATCACAAATTCACCAAAACGTGATCATCTTGTGGCGCTGGGTGTAACTGAAAAGGAACTCAAACAACCTAGGTGTTTGTTAACAGAAGACTAAGTGCATGAATTCTTGGTACAAGTGAAATGCTTTGCAGCTGTTAAGACATGATCTAAAACTCTTACTTACGAAGAAGCCGAGGGCACGTGGAGGGAAGAGCAGAGCGAGTGTGTGCTGGACGGCCTCCCTTTCCCACAGTGTGGGCTGTGGTGAGCACTCTGGTTGTGGCTGAGACGGAGCCTCCACGGTGGGTGGAGTTCAGCTCCTGGCTTTGTGCCACTCTGGTCATGTTTCACAGCTTTCCTGAGTCTCATGACTAATCTGCTTAAAGTACTTAGATGCAGCCAGGCATGCAGAAAACGATTGATCAATGTCACCTATTCCATGTAAAATGCACTCATAAAATAATAATAACAACACATGTATAGGAAGAGATCTTAAAGAATAGACACAATATCTGGCTTTATTTCCAAGTTAACCATGTTTGTGACTTTTAACAACTATTTTATATGGCTTTGTAATTGTTTATAACTGGAAAACATAATATAGAAAGAATGCGGGAATTTTTACAGAGAAGGTGCTATGGGCATCTTCCTGGGTGCTGATGCCCATTCAGCCAAATCTTGGTACCAGCTTGGAGGGTGAACATCCTCCTGAAGACGCAGCCCCTTGGGAAATGGAAAACGCTGTGATGCTCCATGCGCTCGATACCCCAAATGCACGGACAGCAACTCCTCAGGGAGTCCCTGAGCCTTTGGCACAGAGTGATTTGTTTAAACTTCAAAAAAAAAAAAAAATCTTTGCAGTTATTCTCGCCTCCCTTGTATTAACTTTTAGGTGTTATTGTGCATTATTTTTCCATTAAGAAACTAGATAGGTAACAGTGCAGTTGACATTGAAATTAATTGACTTTAGAGTGAACACGTTTCATTCTAGACCTCAGGTAAACTTTCAGAACCACTTAAGGACTTTCAGCTACCCATGCAAAGCCATTCAAGTTTGTGTTCAATAGCTCACATGACAACGGTGTATGGCTAATTTAGAAGACAATGGAGAAGCAAGTGGGGTTGATTTAGGGCCTCTTTAGAATTTTGTCCAAGTTCGTGGGATGGAGGCTTCATGGTCATCTAAAGTCTGCGCCGAGTCCATCATCACCTAGCACCTAGGCGTCGTCCATGCCTCATCCTGTGCCGTACTTGGGAGAGAACACAAAAAGGCCAAGTGATGGCACTGAGTCTGGAGGAAGACGGCTGTGAATGTGCTCAGGCTTGCAGCAGAAGCGAGAGGATGCCTTCCACAGGGACGGACAGAAGAGCATTTGATGCAGGACCATGTGGAGGTGTGGTCAGGGCGAAGAAGTTGGCGAGGGATGCCGACGCACTTAGGGTCTGTTTGAAGAAAGAGGGGCCGCCCGGACCTCAGACCTTCAGGGGAAGGGTGGGGTCAAGGGATGAGGAAGTTGGGTGATTGGGGGAAGGGGAGCAGACATCTCCCCGCCCTCCTCCTCCGTCTGAGGCTCCCATGGGCTCAGCCCACCTGGAATGAAAGGCAAGGCTCCCAGCGCTGCTCTCCCTGGGGGCTGAACCTCTGGGGCTCTGGGCAGTGAAGGGCTCTCGGGGGCAGCAGACATCTCTCTGTCATCAATGGCTAAAGGACAATGTGCCTAAAATCACTAAGAACCGTGCCCAGCTTTCCTTTCCACTTGAGGCTGATTCCAAAGCTAGCAGTGACCTTGAAGCGCCCTCAGTGCCAGGAACAGTGCACACTCAGAGCAGCTGCATGCGCCCACGGTGGGCGTGGGTTTGTGCTTTTGGCCTTGGCAGCAGCCTGTGGTGCCAGGACTGTGGCTAAGAAGGATGTGGGGTTTGGAGAGCCCAGTCTTCATCGCCGCCCCTCCAAATCCAATCCTGTGGCCTCCATTCCCCACGGAGTTTATCCTAGGGACAAGGTCATCTTCGGATTACAAATCACATGATGTCACTTCTCTAGCTGAAAGCTTTCAGTTGTTCTCAATGTTCTCAGAATAAAAAATAAATACAACCTCTTCACGATCACCCTAAGGCCCGCGTGACCCTCCGGGCCAGCGGCTTCGGCTGATTCCATCCACACCTCCTCCAGGGTCCTCAGGCCCTGCCCTCCTATCGGCCCCACCCAGCGTAGGCCAAGGCCCAGAGCTCTTCCCAGCCCCGGCTCTCCTTCCTGCTGACCCCTGACCTGCCATGTCCGCTCCAGCTCTGTGCAGCCCCAAGCATCCGTCCTTTCCTTTGCAGCTCCAAGGTGACCTCCATGAGCCTCCCTGAGCGTCTCCCCAGGTGTTCCAGATCAGAGCCCAAAGCTGAGCCCCTTTCTTGCCTTTATTGTATACTACCTGCCTATTGGCACATAAATAAAATGTATGCTCATGAAATGTATGCTTCATGCAGGCAGAGGCCCCTGCTGCATTCTGAGGTGCCGCACTCGAGGCAGAGGCTTGCTTGGGTGCGCATGTGAGGGATGAATGGCGTGAGCAAACGTGCCCGAGGGCACACCACCCATGCGTGCGGGTGTAGGCAGCCTGGCTCCAGCGCTTGTCCCCTACAGGCACTGCTGTAAGCACAGCTACATCCCCTGGGGAAGGCATTTCACCTCTGGGCACCAGGACTTTTACACCTTCAGAGCCTCAGTGACGAGCTGAGGAGCACAAATGTCCTGACTGGGTGATTAGAAGTGGTGTAGAGTGGTGACTCCCCATGCTCATCCGTTGTGTCTGCGCAGACCCTGCATCCGACATCTCCAAAGGGCCATCAGGGCTGTTTCCTCTGTGCACGTTTGTGTAGGTGAGAGGTCCTGGGCTTTTCCGGGAAACTAATGAGAAAACAATTGCCAAACATATCTGATACCATGTTTTAGGGAACTTTCTCGCAGGGATCTGGACCCTAAACTTCAGCCAGTGGGTTTTGGGTCTCAGAACGAGTTCTGAGACCAACATTGGAAACAGATGGTGACCTCATGGGGGACTGCCATGGCAGATTTTTCTAACGGATTTTTCTTTCCCTTTCCTTTGGGTAGCATCTACTGCCCCAGATTCACTGATATTTCTTTCCGTGGTGTCTACTCCGCTATGAAGCCTGTCAAGTGAATTTTTAATTTTAGATATTGTATTTTACAGCTCTGGAAATTTCAATTCACTTATGCCTTTCTCATCTTACTATGTTCCTGTTTTTCTCAGGATCTTTGAACATATTATAATAGTTTTACTAAAGTTTTCGTTTACCAATTCCATCAACCTCTTTCATTTCTGGGTCTGTTTTTTAATGGTTTCTTCTCTTCATTATAGGGTTATATTTTCCTGCATCTTTGCATATCTCATAATTAAAAAAAAATGAAACACTGAATATTTTGCAAGTTACATTACTGACCATCTGGATTTTTTTCTATCTGGAAGTGTTGGCTTCTGCTCTGGCAGGCAGTTAAGTCATCTGCAAGTCAACGCTATCTGCAGAGAGGATCTCTTCGAAATGTGCTGGGCGGGGTGTAGACCAGCGTGCTCCCCTCCTCCAGCAACCCCTGATCTCTGAGTGTCACCCCTCCTCCAGCAACCCCTCCATCTCCAAGTGTTGCAGCTTTCAGTCAGAAAGCTGCGGCTCAGCAAAGCATCTTCATTCCAGATGAACAGAACTGCAATGCAACTGACTCACTGGGAGCCACGGAAGTTCCTCCTTTTTGTGGAGACATGCAGACATTTGCAGACACATGCATAGCTGGCCTTTGATGGCCTCCTTTGGTCTTATCCTGCACATGCACAACTTCACATTTGCTGTTGTGCAGGGTTTTGGAGCTCTGCCCTATTATAATTTCCTCCTCTTTGAGAATCTGCCCTGGAAAGTGTAGGCGCC
This sequence comes from Plecturocebus donacophilus, assembly GCA_004027715.1. Taxonomy (NCBI): domain Eukaryota; kingdom Metazoa; phylum Chordata; class Mammalia; order Primates; family Pitheciidae; genus Plecturocebus; species Plecturocebus donacophilus. The sequence goes on from PVKP010039971.1 coordinate 6,220, forward strand.
TCAGCCTCCCTGAATTTCCACGTCCACGTCTTCAGCAGAGTCCCAATGTTTTATGCTGGGCTGATTCTCCCTCCCCGAGCAGACTTCTAGAAAGTCCCTCCAGGCAGGGAGCCAGGGCATTCCCAGGGCATGGGGCTCCCTAAATGGTCCCTTCTCCAGGACCACGGCCTTGCCCTCCCTGTGTCCAGTATCTAGAAACAGATGCTCATGTGTTTTGTCCGATTTCCTAGTTGTTTACTGCAGGAGTCCTGTATGAGTGACTTCACAACAACCAGAAACAGACGTCCCTGCTGGAGCTGTGCCCTAGATATTGTCTCATGTCCAGGAAGGGCACTGGGGAGACACTGAAGAGCATGGTATCATCTTGTAAGGCAGCAGTTCCCAACTGTTTTGACACCAAGGACCTTTTCATGGAAGACAACTTTTCCGCAGAACTGGCAGAGTTTGGGGGTGGGATGGTTTTGGTATGAAACGGTTCCACCTCAGATCATCAGGCATTAGATTCTCACAAGAAGCGTGAAGTCTAGACCCCTCCCCCACAGTTCACCACTGGGCTTGTGCTCCTGTGAGAATCTAGTGCCACTGCTGATCACTGATCAGACAGGGACAAAGCTCGGGCAGTACTGCTGCTCATGCTCACCTCCTGCTGTGTGGCCTGGGTTCCTAACAGGCCACGGGCCAGGACCAGTCAATGGCCCAAGGGCTGAAGACCCCTGTTACAGGCACCTATTTCACTTGTGTCTTTGAATTACCTTCATCTTCCAAACAATGAGACAGTCACTCTTTCTGACCCAGCAGGGGTCAGTGGGGGGTGGGAGGGGGACATGGTGGAAACCCAGGATTCCAGGCTGTCAGCTGCATCTAGGTGCAGGGTCCCGCCCCTCCCCTGTAGGGCCCAGCCCTGGCTCAGGAGGGCAGCCCAGCAGCAGACGCCCCTCCCCTGAATCTTACACTAAGTCCTGAGGTCCACCTCTGCTGCAGACACCCCTCCTCCCCTGAACCCCAGGTGCTGTTCCCTGAGTCCTGAGCTCCTCCCCTGCTGCAGACGCCCCTCCTCTGAATCCCTGGTGCTCTTCCCTGAGTCCCGAGCTCCTCCTCTGCTGCAGACGCCCCTCGTCCTCTGAATCCCTGGTGCTCTTCCCTGAGTCCCGAGCTCCTCCTCTGCTGCAGACGCCCCTCCTCTGAATCCCTGGTGCTCTTCCCTGGTGACGCTGTCAGTCCCTCACCTCAGCACATGCCTCCCACTCAGCTCTCCTGCCATTCTGACCACGGACAGTAAATGCTGTAACAGGTGCACACTGTAGCATGCCAGGAGGGGGCCGTACGCTGCTGCTGTCAGATGATCCACCTCCAAAATCCCCTTCTCCAGCCTTTTTCTAGAGCGCCTCCCAGGGCCGACGTTCGCAGCATCTTAGGTCGGATTCTCTGGAATAGACTGCGTTGGAGAGTTTCCTGCACGGGGCTTATCCCGTGGGAGAGCAGGTGAGGGGCACAGGTGGGAGGAGCGTCCAAAGAGCTCTCCGCAGTGGGGCAGGAGCAGGGCTGGTCTCCAAGTGACCTCAGAGCCCACAGCCTCCCCATTCTGTGCCCTTCGTATGAAAGAGTACAGCCCCGTCCTTTGCCCGGCTCTCCACGTCTGGTGGCCTTTCCTCCGAACCCCCGCCTGGGTTGCTGGGGGTCCTCGGGCTCCGTGACACTGTGGCCTGGACCCTGCTTCTGGGGCCTGCTTCTAAGAGCTGCCACAGCCTTGCCTGAATGCACGGGGGTAAGATGAAAGATTCAAGGCTTGTTCCTAGGAATGGCACAAAAAATGGAACCGTGGATGGGGCCGGAGCTGAGCAGGGCTGGGGAGGGGCAGTGGCACCCTGTCCTGTCCTGGGGTCACATCTCATAGCTGAAGTGAAGCCAACATCCCAGGAGGCAAATGACCTCAGTCCTATCTCTAATTCTGACCTGGACCTAACAGAACAGATAGAAGAGAGCAGGCTGGGAGGTTCTGCGGGATGGGCGGTGGAGACCTGGGGCCTGGCCGGGCTCCCATGAGCAGGCTGCTTCCAGCTCGGTGTGGGCTTTGAGCAGCAGGCAGCACTATGGCCTGGGTGGTGTGAACTTTCAAAGCAGAGCCCCGGAAGGCGGGGCCGGGGCAGGTGCGGAGCAAAGGTTTCCCTTCCCATTTGCAGAGATGGGAAGTCTAGACTTGCTTTGCGGGGGCTGGAGCAGCTGAGTCTGGGCAGCTGCCCAAGTTCTGGCCAGAACATCAGGTCAAGGCCGCTTCCAGCTCCCTCTGCCTTTGCTTTAATGGGCCCATCACTCATGTTTAGGAGGCCTTGTTTTCTCAGATCATGGCTGGAACCAGTGACCTGAAGGGCCGGAACAGCACTGAAGAGGCTGCTGTGAACCGAATCAGGGACAGGCGGGGCATTCCTGTTGTGATTGAGAGGAAAACCAGCCCCTGGGCTGGACACCCAGGAAGTGAGTAGCCTTAAATTCCTGCACACACAGGCAACATGATAGACACTTCCATGCTTAAAACAATAGCTCAGGCATCGAAGCACCTGGACCGTGAATGCCAGCCCATCAGGCGGGGCCCAACGAAGCTCAGAAGGGATGTGCCTGGCGGGCGCCGCCTCCTCCAGGACAATCAGCTTGGAGAGCGCTCAGTGAGCCCCTAGTGGGGTGAGTGCTCTTCCTGCCTCACACACAGCAACAGATACGGTCAGCCTCCCCATCACAGACGGAGGCGCCAGGCTTGGAGAGGGCAGGTGAACTGCCCGGCGGTGCAGGACGGAGCACGGTGAGTGTGCAGACGAGAGGTGTGAGCCCAGAGCGGGCACGGCTCCTCACCCTGCTGCCGCCGTGACTACAGGCACATCGTGAAACTTCCAGAGAGCGTTTCCATCCCATCTCAAAGCCGAGCAGGGGACACTTTTACAAAGGTCACATAAGTAAATCTACCCCAAACTATGGCCTGATTTCCTGACTTTTATTGGAGGTACGAATGAAGGACCAATATCAGTAAGAAAATTCTTACTATCTGGAGAGATGTTTCTTCCAACGTTTAAATACACAAGCCAGGAGGGGGCATTTTCTCTGAACACATACTGTAAGAAACATGAAAGAAGCTCCATTTGGCATTTCTAGACATCAAGGCCATCTCAGCTTGGTAGCCATCATTTCTAGAACCTGAAAATTAAACTATAGCTAGCCTAATGAACATGAGTTTGCAATGAATAAACATTCATTTGGGCCTATTTCAGTGTGTTCACTATGGGCATAACGTTAGCTGTTATCAAGCAATTTTCTCACCAGAATTCCATTCCTCCTCTTCACATACTGGCTATTCTTCTCTTTGTTTTCTTTCTATAGGGTTTGATTACAGTGAGTGTCTACAATGGATTAAATGGAGACGCCGGGGAGACACTCCAGAAGATGAGAACAGGTCTCAATCTTCGTGGGTTTGCACTAACAGACCACCCCAACACCGCACCCCTCCCTGGACCTGATCCCTCCATTCAGATGGCACGGCTTATCCCACCAACCCGACACTGGCTTTGGCCACACCACCCCAGTCAGCTCTCTGGGGCAGGAGACTTAGTGCACGGCTGCTGTCCTAAGCTGCAGAAGCTCCCTGAATGATGCACGGGAGACCTCACTGTGGGTGTGGCAAGGATGGAAGGACTGGGAACCCAGAGGAGAAAAGCGTCTGCAGCCAGAGGGCCTCCCTCCTCCAGGGGAGAAGCCACCCCAGCCCCCATCAGCCTAGAGCCCTCTGCCCTGCAGGCAGCCCCGATGCCTGTGATTACACCTGCTGCCTTGGAATGATTGTTTCTACCTCCAGTTCCCGCTTCACGCACCTTCAACTTTCCTTTACACAAGGGAGAGGAAGAGAAAACATTGCCAAAAATGTGATCTCTACAAAACATCATCAGAATATGGAAAATTACTTAGATGCCAATTCCACTTTATTTTTTCCATATTTGAAAAATTGGGGCTTCAGCCAGAGAAGTTCAGGAAGGAATTAGAAAGGAAGAGAAACGTGGCCTTACCAAAGGCACAAAGCACAGTCACTAAAGAAAATAAGAGCCTCCCTTAAGCGTCTCGGCCTCTCTTCTGCTTTGGTAGAAGAATCTGGAAGGTTGAAAGAGGAACTCACCATTCAGAGGCACACCCCTGAGACCATAGACTGCGCACGGCCCACGGCTCCACTCATTAGATCCCTGGACTTCTCCGCTGGGAATCAGCTGTCCACATTCACAAGCCGGGCGAATTCACACAGGGACATCTGGACTTCCGCTTTGCTTTAGTTTGTATCTCACCTGGTAGTCCCATACCCACAGGACGGCCACCTGGGCCCTGGGTTTATAGCTACTCATCTCATCCCCTCTTCCCAATCTACAGACAGGAGTGCAGAGCACGGAGGGTCCTCCCAGGACTCCGGATGCCGCCCCTGGCTCCCATTCCGCTCCTTCCTGGCCTCGGCTTCTCCTGCGCCCCTGGGCTTTCCCTCTAAGCTCTGCCTCCGTCTTTGCTCAGCCGGGTCCCTCTGGCACCTGGAGAGCCAGTGCAGGGCATGCAGTCTTCGGTTCACTCCTAGAGTGCAGCCTTGAGGGCAGCCCCATATCACACAGTGGAAAGAGGGATTGCAGAGCCAGGAGGACTAGGAAGGCCCAGGGTGGGGATGGAGGCAGAGAGGCGAGTGCACCAGGTTGGGGAGGCCCAGAGCAGCTCACATGCAAGGCTGTCCTTCGCCTCCTCTCTTCAGACGAATAGGAGGCCTTTTCACTCCATGGAACTGGCCACTACCACCCAAGTCCGGGATGACCAGGCCAGTAGATTCCCACGGGAGCAGGACATTTGCGATTCTGAAATTTAACTTTGGAGGAAATACTTACCAGCTGTTCACAGGGGAGGTCATTTGTGAGGTGCTGTGAGAAAGTACAGGGCCCAGCGACAATCCAGCCCCCACCAGGTCCGGGGACTTCTCCGGGGAGACAGGGGCTTTGGGGGACACTGCAGGGGACGTACTGGTGGGCGCTTGCCCCACGCGTGCCTCTCACTGCCAAAGCAGAGCGTTTTCTGGGCCTAGTCCCGTGGGTGCAATTTGGCATCCCCCCATCCATGAGATCAGGCGAGACTTGGAGGCAGGGAGGAGCCCAGGCCACGCTCAAGCTGCAGTGGTTCCCTCCCAGCAAGTGCAGTCCTTGGAAGCACGTGGTCCCCCATGGCCAGCACTACAGCGACTGGTCGTTAGTTCTCTGGTGTGAGGAGGGAGGTGGGTCCTGACGGCACCATTCTCTGCCCGCATGGAGGAGGCATGAGCTGAGGCTTCCTCATCCGCATCTGCAGAGAACCACGATTCTCAACTCCAATCCCCAGAAATAACCTCAACTAAATCCCTTTCTGTTAAACTAACTGGAAAAAACTCGGGATAAATAATGAAGATCAAACCTGTTTTTCATCCCGTGGGCACCAGGCCAAATATGCAGAAAAGAAGTAAAACGACCCAAATCATGAGGCTCTCCAGGCTGTCCCTCCCCATGTGTCTTCCTAAACCCCATTTCTACTTCTTTCCCAAAGAGCATTTCCAGTCACCCCAGAATTTGAGCATATCTAAGGAAGACACGGGCCCTACTGCAATTTGTCATATTTCCACAGGTTTTCTCATTATTTTCCCCGATTTCACATACGGAAAACATTTTAAGTTAAGGATTGTATTTTTTTCTGCCAAAAAGTGTTAGAAGTCCTTAAACTAGATGGGAAGATGTTTAATATGCTAATATTCAAAAACGCTGGCAAAAGTTCACTTTTACTGGAATTGCAGGTGGCAGGTATGATGAAGCCTCCTCTGTGCTGGGTCTCACGCCACTGCCTGCCTTATGTTGACCGCGCACCGTCCCACCTGCCTGAGACCCCACCTCCCTCTGGGTGGGTCTGCACCTGTGTCACCAGCTTCAAATGCAGCGCTCTCATCGAGTCTCCAAAATACTATAGGGCACAATAGTATTCCCTAGAGAAGGAACAGCTGCAGAACGCCATAAGCATCCCTCTGCCGTTTCACCAGGGACGGCCCGCTGAGTGTCTGGTCATCTGGACCACCCCAGGAAGCTCAGCAGGGGTGGCTGAAGGTGGAATCAGCACCCAGCTCTCCCATTCCCAGCCAACGCTAATGCTGGATGAACCAACAGCTGCTTCTTTGCTAATGAGCAGTAAGTGAAAAGAAATTTATCTCCATGGCTGCCACAGGCAATTGGCTGGGTGCCTGCGGCCGTCGCACAGAGAAGTCAGGCTCCGCAAAAGTGGATCCTTAAAAATGTGTCTTGCTTTCTCATGCAGCCTGCATAACTTCCTGTGTTGTAAGTATATTTTGAAACTAGAAAATCATTAACCCTACATATAATGAAATGCCCTTCCTTTTAAGGGCTAGAATTGATTTTTTTTTTTTTTTATGTTTGCTAACAGATTTGGAAATGGTGGCATTAAATATGTTAAGGAACCTTTTTTCTCATCAAATCTAACTTTAAAGATGGTCTTTATCGGATGCAGAATCCAGATCACACAGAGGAAAGAGCGCACAGTCCGACGGCCCCTCTTTCTTCAAAGTTCCTGCAAAGATGAAAATCACTCTGAAGTTAAGGGACTGGCTGTTCCCTCTGGGCCTGCCGGACCTTTACTCTGCATTGGGCATGGCGCCAGACGAGGGGCACAAGGCTGAGAACCAGGGCCAGCTGCATAGACTGACCTTACCTGGTGCAGGCAGGAAAAGCTGGCTTGGGGAGGGGACATGGAAGCTGAACCCTGAATGATGCAACCTTCTGTGAAAAGACAAAAGCAACAAGCATCCCAGGCAGGGGGAACAGAGAGGGCAAAAGCCCAGGGGCAAGAAGGAGCGTGGGACCCTCCAGGGAGCTAGAGAAGGGCTGTGCGCTGGGGCAGAGTGGGGCGTCCAGGCTGGGGACAGTAGCTGGGGCTGGGAGGGGCAAGCGCAGCCTGCACCCCTGCTCTGCACGTGGCTTCGGCTATGAACTGATGCGGAGAAGCCAAATGCATCTTTTGGGCCGGAGATGCACAGGCTTTGGGAACAGAAAGCTCTCCTGGGCTGCGGTGAGAAGGGCGGCGGAAGAGGAGCAAGAGTGAAAGCCCAGGCCATGCTGGGAAGGCAGTGCCCGGGCCCAGGGAGGGGTGTGCCATGCTGGCTTGAAGTAGGTGGGCAGCAATGACATAGGCTGGCATATTATACAGAAAAAGCCAGGGGGGGTTACCTACCTCTGTCCACACCTGGGGAGTGCGCAACAAGAAAGCATCGCACCTGCTCCTAGGTCTTGGTCTTCAGGTGAGGCCCACCAGGGTGGGATCCTGCTGGGACGGGGCAGATGGGGGGAGCTCTGGGGCAGGTGGGCAGGGTTGCCTGGGAGAGGCCTGGGCTGGAGAGCGAAGGCTGCAAACCTCCAGTGTCCAGCAGGGACCAAGGCTGTGTGCCCAAGGGAGACCCTGCTGGGAGAGTACAGAGGAGAGAGGCCTGCCAGGCTGGAGGCTGAGAGTGCTCACAGGGAGGTCTCCGGGGGCCACAGACCCTGCGAAAGAGAAGGGCCGCATCCCGTGTTGCAGGGGGATGCCTGGGGGATGCCCCTGGAACTGAGGAATGTGCATCTGGAAAGGCAGGAGGGTCACCCACATGGAAGCCAAGGAGGGGCCAGTGCCCACCTGGCTGCAGGGCAGGTGTGGATAAGAGCCGAGTCCCACCACAGCAGAGCCGGGGAAGGTTCAAAACGGGGTGGTGTTTGTTTGCCTTCGTAAGCACCAAAAGCCATGTGGCCTGGGCCTTGGTCCTGACTGTCAGAACCTGAAATCTGGGCTAGAGAGGTTCATTCTCCTGGTTTCAGCCCACATCCAGAACGAGAGAAAGGCCGGGCGCCAGGCCTCATGCCTATGACGCCAACACTTTGGGAGGCTGAGGCACGAGGATCGCTTGAGCCCAGGAACTTGCCGCCAGCCTGGACAACAGAGGGAGCTTTTGTCTCTACAAAAAAATCAAAAACTGGACGTGGTGGTGCACGCCTGTCACCCCAAGTACTCAGGAGCCCGAGGCGGGAAGATCAGTTGAGTGCGGGAGACTGAGGTTGCAGTGAGCTGTGACTGCACCACACGCTCCAGCCCCGACAAAGAGCAAGACTCTGTCTCAAAATAGAAATAAAATGCAGTACAATAGGAGAATGATGTTTGCCAAAGAGCTATCATTGCTTAAATAAATATGTTAAAATTAGATAAAGACGTTAAATTGTCGTGAAAAGGAAAACATTTCTGTTACTGGATGACATCAAACTAAGCACTTGTATGTGGATCTGCCTACTTGAATACACAGGATATTGATTATCAAAAAGTACCAATCTCATTCAAAATAAAGCCAAGACTGTAAAAACATATTACTCCAGAAAAGCTTGCACACCAGGGCTGGGTGAGACTTCCAGGGCTCAGAACAGAGTGACTCAGTTTCCTTCTGGTCCTGAAGACCCCTGCTCAGCTGCGGGAACTGTGAGCCCTTTGCTGAAGTGGGGGGATGCCGGCTGGTGCCTCCACCCTCCAGAGAAGCTCCAGAAACCTCAGCACTGACAGAAATTGCAATGAGAGGAGACTGAGCAGGTGGAGATTAATTAGTGATGACAGGCACTCGGGCGGGTGCAGGGATGTAATGAGGACCGACAGTCGCAGCCGCCCCCAAGGAGGGAGGCGAGAGGCTGTGGCTCTCCTGGGCTGCCTGCTGGAATCCGGCACCTGGGGAGCTGCAGCCTGGGCTGCGTGAGCCGGGCGGGGCTTGCCTCACACCTGCTCTCGGTGGTCCCTGCACTGCAGCAGGGGCTTGATGGAGACCTACTGTGGGAGTACGTCTCCTCCTCCACAACGAGAGACACATCCTGTCACGCACGACCGTAGCCTGGAAGTCTCCAAGTTTCTTACCATTATGTGACCCAAAACTCAAGAGTTCTGGAGTCCTGAGCAAGCCCAGGTGTGAGCCAGGCTGTGTCCTCAGTTTCCGGGGAGAGTCGGCAGCACCCTGATTTTGCGTCTGGGAGAACTGAGGTCCGGAGAGGTCCAGCCGTGCTGGTAACGGGTGGTAGCCTGGTATGTGGCAGCAGAAAAGGAAGCCTCTGTGGGAGCTGAGTTCGTTTTGTTTAATTTCACTGAAAAAGCGTAAGCTCTATTTTCAAGGCAGAAAGATGGGAACTGACACAAATCTAAAGGAACAGACGGGGCACCATTTTGCCCCAACCCAAATGCCTGGAAGCCAGCTGTGAAGCATGGGTGCCCTCAGCTGCCCAGCCATGCCCCAGATTCAGATAACAGAGCCATCGGCTTGCCCGGTTGACGTCAATCACCTCTTCCGTGGACCCCAAAGCAATCACATAGTGTGGCTGTCCCCGTCCACATCCCAGAACCCAAAGCCCTGAAACGCTTTGGACTTATGAGGTGGGCCTCTTGCTGAATCTCAAAGTGTCCTCGGCCCTCAAGGGGGACCATCCCCACCAGGACCCCCAGGCTGCCTGCAACACTCTTGTCCCAACAGTCAGACAGCAGGCAGCCAGCTCCCTGGTGGGAGTTGGAGTCGGTATGATCTTTCTTTGAGAGGGAGCGTTTTCTGGAAGGCTCTGAGCCAGGCGAACGAGGGCCATGTGTGCCGGGCGCAGAGCGTCCCAGTGGGCCAGGTGATGAGGACCATGTGTGCCAGGGGCATAGAGTCCAGTGACCAGGTGAATGAGGACCCTGTGGCCCTGTGCAGAGTGTCGCAGGTCCCCTCTCTGCCACCATCTCAGAGGAAGAGCTCTGAAGCCGGGGGTCATTGACCAATGATGGATGGAAAGGCCCACTGTGGAAATGGCGACCTCGTGCAGCGTGGGGGCTGGGAGGGAGCTGTTTCCTGGTGAACCTGTAAGATCTCTGGAAGGTTCTGACCGTGGAAGGAAAAGTTCATGTGCGTACAGAATTGTCAGTGGGCAGCTCTGAACCAGTAAACCTTTGATTTAGGTCAGGGTAGTCGTAAGTCACATAAATGTGGAAACGATATGAAATAACAGCTTATGAACATTAGTCACAGCGACAACTGTGTGCATACTTCAGTAAAAGAAACATGCGTATACGTCTGTGCACGAGTGTGTGCACTGCCTGTCTGAAGACACTGCGGTGATCCTGTCAACCTAATTACCAACACCCAGCTTTAAGTACGTCTCAACCACTGTGCACGGTTTCATTTTGAACTGTCTGACTTTAGTTTGTAATTCCATATGCATTACAAGGGATTTCAAGGAGATGCTTTAAAAGCAGATTTTCTAGTAAGAAAAGAGAAAGCAGCAGGCCATTGTAAGAGGCCTTGAACACCACAGGCTCGAAGGCGAATGAGCCCGTGCGGTGAGGGCCGGCGTGCAGGCTGGTGATGCCACCCCCATGCTTGGATTGTCCTTGAGTCTCGACAACCCGAGAAGCGGCGGAAGCCCTGAGGGCCAGGACAGACACATCTGCAGCCAGGCCCAGGCGCAGGCAGTAAGAAGCAAGTCGCCCACCGAGTCTCCTTCCAACAACACAACTCCCATACAGATGTGACCAGGGTCTCTCTCTGCAAGTGTAAGGTTTCCCTGTAAATAAAAGTTTCTTGTGTCTTCAGTCTGTCTGTTTGACAAAGCAAACCACAAACGAATCCTAAAGCTGGGAACTGGACTGTCATGGTCTAAATGGCCAGTGTTGTTGTTTGCCTGTCCCTGTCTGTTTCCTTAGACTCTTTGGTTGCAGGGCCGGACAGGACGACGCGGCCAGGGCAGCCCGCCTGTTGCTGCAGGAGGAGCCTGTCCGATGACGGCAGGTGCCTGGGGAGGATCGTCACTTCCAGGCTCTGCAGGAGCCCCTGGCTCTCTGGCCAGGGACTAAAGGGAGCCACTGAGCTTCTGCTCCCGACTCTTATTCATTTGGCGAAGCGTGTGTAGGCTGGGAACGGCTCTGAAGCCGCACAGGCTATCCTGCCCGCCCTCCCGCGGAGACAAAGATCTGTTCGGGGCCTGGCTCCACTAGCCCCACCGCACCCAGGCAAGGCCAGCCTGGCACTAAGCAGCAGAAGCTTCCTCGGATGCTCTGACTTGAACCCTCAGCCTTGGAGCTGTGCACTGAGGACAGGGGTGGCTGATTCCAGGGAGCCGTCAGGGCACCCCCAGGGCCTCGGAGTCACTGCGTCTTCATCATCAACAACAAAAGTGCTGTTAGTTTCAGGTTCCTTCCAGAAACTGCCGGTTCCTCGGAAGGCCATGCATCTGCTAGCAAGGGAAGAAAGCATGGACTAAAACCTCTATTTCAAGCGTCAAAGACCGAAGCGAGGGCCCTGGCTCGGCCCTGGATGGCCAGCAGTCCTCTGAGGCCAGGATCCTGCCCACGTTTCCAAGATGTGTACCGGGCGGCTAATGAGAAACGGGCTCATGAATAAAAGAAGGGAATCGCTTCCCGAGCGTGCCAGAGGAATGCTAACCGGGTCCAGCATCCACGCAGCCTGTAGCGCAAAGCCACAGCCATTAATGACTCTGATGATTCTTCCTCCTCTGCCATGTACGAGCCTTTTAGTTTTAGGAAACTCTCTGTGCATGCTTGTTAGAGAGAGAAGTCTTTGAAACCCGTCCAACTCTGCTCTGCGTCTGAGCCATTTATAATAGAAGACTGATTAATGTTTGAGGCAACCCCAGTGAAAAGAAACTTGGCTGAAATGCCTGCCAAGCTTTCCATTTTCCAGGCTTGTCGTCAGACTAAGTAGGCTGATCTTGAAAATGTGGGTGAGGAAGAGGAGGAAGCCCTGAGGGGTGGAGGAAGGAGCACTCACCTGTCCGAGGACACGTCAGGGTCACTCGGGAGACCCCGAGACGCCTGCCATCAAAGGCTCTCTGCTAAGTATTTGATTTATCTCCATTGCAAGGAAAAGTTTGGCCGAACACTAGAATCATCATAATTTTTGTGATATTAAAAGTATCTTCATCAAACCTTAGGCTAAAACTTATCTAAATTCGGAAATTTCTCAGAGGAGGTATGACCAAGGATTTGGAGAGTCAGTGGATGAGAAGGAAGAGGGCAAAGTGAGGGGGCGTCTCCTCCCATCCCCAACACCCTCCACCCACTGCCCACAGCCCAGTCCTTGTGCCTGCTGAGCACCCATCCCTCACAACCTGGCCCCACCCCTAGCCCACCCCCTCGCCCAATTGGCAGGTGTCAATCACACAGAAAACAGAAAATTATTACAACCACCCACTAAGCAGACCAGACTCCCCCTCCCCGGCCGTGTACAGAGGCAAGAAAACCAGCAAATCCGATGAGGGCAGAGCCCCATGAGCCTCTCTCCACCCCAGGGAAGGTGGAATCCCATGAAACGCTGGCACACCTGACTAGCATGCTGGGCCGCAAGAGGAACTGCAGGATATAAAACCTCAAAATTCCATTTCGAATAAGCTGAGAAGCTCTGTATTGGTTTTGTATTTGGAATGCAAATATTTGCTTATAACAAATGAGACACCATTAAATAACAAATGCTAAACCATTAAATAGATCAAAGTCGATCGTTTTCAACTAAAATACAAGAGGCCCGTGCCAGTGAAGGTGGAGTCGGAGAATGAATGACGGTTGGAACGTGGTGTCTGGTGAGACCTCTGCCTTGGACTCACTCCGCCTGTCCCTGGGACCCTCCCAGGCAGGGGTGCACCTGAGCGGCCACCCAATGTCCCGTCTGTTGACTCCTCTGCTTACGGCTGTGCCTCCTGGATCGCAGGGGAGGCACAGTCATTCCTGTTCCCTCTAGAGGTGCAGTGGCCAGATGAGACCGCCCTGGCCCGCTGAACCTGCACCTGATTCCTAAGCCCAGCAGTGGCTTGGAGACTCTGTCCCTTTGATCTCTGGCTTTGGACAGGTCTCTTGCTTCCTCAAGCCTCCATTTTTTTCTCAGGGAAAAAGCCAGCCTTGGTCCTTGCTCTGCTCACAACCTTCTATGGTTCCCTCGTCCTTCAGAGAGAAGGAGCTGGTCTTGCCAGCAAGGGCTGCCTGTCGAAGGTGGAGAGGCTGCTGAGGGGGTCCCAGTTCCCTGCCCTGCAAGGCCTGATGGAAGCCCACTGGAGTCCCCGCTGCACTCTGCTGGGATGCACGTGGCTGGAAGTCTGAGGCCCAGATGCCCGCGAACACAGCTGCCTGCGCCAGGCTAATAAGAACGTTTGCAGTGAATCTGCTCCTAGGAACATACTCGAACGCTGCTCAATAGGGAGCATGGAGCCAAAGCCAGATGGTGGTGGGTGCAGCATCCCACCTGCACCGCTCCGTCCTGCCGGAATCTTCCCCAGGGACCTGCCGAAACGAGTGCCCAGGCCCAGCTGCTGGGCAAGGGAGGCGGCTGACACTTGCTGCCTGTCCACGGCTGGACCCTCTCTTGCCACAAAGAGCCAAGGAAGTGAGGACAGCCTGGCTTCTCAGGTGGGAGCCAGAGGAGCGGCTGCTCAAGGACAAGGTCCTCCGCAGAGCACTCCTGCAGGCTGGCCTCGTGGGGATCACAGGTGGGGCGCTG
>PVKP010039972.1:0-19790 GCA_004027715.1 Plecturocebus donacophilus
CGAAACAGCCGAGCCGGCCAAACAGCCGCGCCAGCCGAAACTGCCGCGCTGGCGACCCGTGGGGCTGCTCTGCCTGGGGATCTCCTGGTCTGGGGGTAATAAAAATCCGTCTGGAAATGCGGCGTCCACTCACCCTCTGCACCCTCACTGGGAGCTGCAGTCCTGAGCTGCTCCTATGCGGCCATCTTGGATCAGGTTCCAAATTATTTATATCCTAAAGGCATACAAGTATTCCAGCATGATGAGAAGTAAAAAAAAAAAAAAAAAAAAAAAAAAAAAAAAAAAAAAAAAAAAAAAAAAAAAAAAAAAAAAAAAAAAAAAAAAAAACCTATGTAGAAAATCAATTAAATATTCAAAAATGTATTTCATGGAAAAATAAAATTACTCAATAAACAAAAAAAATCCATTAATGATTTTCTAAGGAAAGCAATTTTATTCCAATTGCAAAACGTTTCTTCACAATGGGACTAGCAGAATATCTTTAATATAGTAAGGACCCAATAACTGTTCTTATATAAGTGAAAGGAAGATTACAAATAGAGGGGCATGGAAGCTACTCTGGAGGCTTTCCTTAAATCATGTATATTTTCTTTTTAAAACGTGCAACACAAAAATTCATACTGAATTCTTTCACCAAAATGTACTGGGTTCATTATGCCCAATCTAGAACTGCTAATTCTGAATATCAAAGTGTCTAATGTAACTTGCCCCAAACCACTCAACTGTTAATACTCAGCAGTAGAAACAAACAGTTGCAAATTAAAAATTCAAGTTTCTAGCAGCTTTCATGTTAGTCCTTTTCTTTTCTCCCTTTTCTCTTAAATGGCTGCACAGGTGAATAAAGGTAATCTTTGGAGGTAAGACAGATAGAGCAATTTAAAACAAATATAGAGTGGATCAAGTTTCCTGCAGAGGAAAGAAACATTATAGAGATATCACTGTGTGTGGAATGAATTTTCTAGGCTTAACATTTCATGTTAACTTTTTTTCCTGCCAGAATTTATTTTAGAAAAGTCAAGCTAAAACATCCTCCTTTGGATCCAGGTGTGTCCTTTACTTTTGTCCTCAATAGGAGTTCCACACATACGGAAGTAGAAATTGGCATTTTTACAGTAGATCGATAAAAGCTTTGCGGGAGTGAGCAGGATGCCTCCCAGAAACATTTCTGTCTTTACATCTTATCAAATGACCTCGATATCTAGAAGAAAAAAATACTCTCTCTATTTTCCTAGCCACTTCTATTTTCCCATCTCACAGAGACTGCACATTGCTTACACCATGCAATATACCATGACAGCTAGGAGAGAGATTTATTACATTCTGATACTTCTCAGTCTAGAGAAATCCTGCCACTGCTCCATATCAAAAGCATGCATCCAGAGAATAAAGAGAATGAACTCAAATATTCAATAAAACTAAATATGTTTTTAAACAAGTCAGTAATGTATCCTCTGTCCTGCTTTTTCCTCATCTTTCATTTCTTAATCTCCATATTCCCTTCTCATTCAATTCTTTCTCACATATATGTACAAAATTTAACATACTGTATTTCAGAATTGTGTTCACTAACTACCAGCGCCTATCATGAAGGATAAAAAATGTCTCCTTGGGAAAGTTGACACAAATAATGTACAACTTTCAAACAAGTAATACTAGAATTCGTGAAAATATTTTAAATTATATCTTTACACATACAATTTCCTAGAAAATAATCATACTAAAAGAGGATACAGGCTACCATGTGATGGCTTTCTATGAAATAAATGATTTGACAAAAACTCTTATAATTAGTATCTAGATGTCTTGACACACAGTCTTAGAATAATATTTTTTAAAGCTAGTAACAAACTAAAACAACAAGAAAAGATGGCTTCAATTTAAAAACCCTTAACTCCTTTTTAGTTTTCTCAATATTTTTCAATATATAGCTTTTATTTCAAGGTGCACTGTGTGTGTGTGTGTGTGTGTGTGTGTGTGTGTACAACTGAAAGAGTACCACAGAAAGGCCAATGCAAACTTGTCAGTTTCTGAATGAGGCTTGTAGACACCTTTCTGCAGCCTTACTTTAGATTAGCACTGAGTTCAGTACTCCCAAACATAAACTCCCACTTCCAGCACCTGAGTTAGCTCACTAGCCTCAAAACTTGCCTGAATCATTCATATATCTAAATCTTTGTGCATATATTTTTACTACTTAAATTATCTATTTCTGTGTTTCCAATATGATAGATGCCATTAGCCACATGTGGCTATTTAAATTTTAATTAACTAAAATTATATAAAATTTAAATGTCAGTTCCTCAGTCATATTTGCTTCATTTCAAGAGCTCAATTGCCACATGTGGCTACTTGGAACCATACGAGACAGTACAGATATAGAACACTCCCATCATCACACTAAGTTCTAGTGGACAGAGCTGATCTATACTGCCTTTATCTTTGTGCATACTGTTTGTCATTGTGCCCAGGAGCCAATACAAACTCTCTCCAGCTAAACTGCATACATACTTCAGTGCTTCCACTCCAATGTTGACTCTCACTATTCTAAACTTCATAGCTCTCATTTTAATGGCCAGTTGTCACTTCAACACTTCTTCATATTATTAAACTTTTTGTGTACATCTTTTCTCATCAACTACATTCATTTAATCTTCAAATAGTCACCAAATACCCCACATAGTAGGCACTGTTCTGGGTTCTGGGAGACAATGTTCATCAAAACAGACAAGAACATGAGCTCCTTCCAATCAAAGCCAATGCTTCTTTGATTTCTCTAGTATCTACGACGAAGTGAGGATACAGTAAGTGAATGCAAAAGATACTCATCAAGTAGCTATAAAGGTCTAAGTTTTAAAGAAGTGGACAACAAAAATAGGAAATATTTTGGCAGGAAAAAATGTGATGCCTTCCCATCGGGCTTACTGTCCTAGTTATATATGTTCATTGGGTCACTTACATAATATTTGATGATTACATTTATGACAGCATTCAAACCACTGCATCATTTTCAGAATTTTTTAAATATCATTGAGTTGTTAAGACAATTAACTATCACATACACTAGGCTATCTGCTGAACGCTTTCATAGAAGAGAATATTTATCTTAATCATAAAAGGTGAAGTATAATAGTTACAACAAAAAGTGAGAAAAATGACTGGCTTATGTAAGCTATAATTTACTTCTCTTTCATATAATGATCCCAAGGAGAGTGTTCAAGGTTGCTGAAGTGGCCTTGATCCACCAGGTCCTTCGGGCTCATAGGTACCTTTCACCTGATTGCTTTACCACTTCCCCTAAGGTATTATTTTCATCTGTATGGTTGAAGCTGGGTCACAAGCACATTATGTTCCTATTTACAAGAAGGAGAAAAATACAGGAAACCCAGAGTACTTTTTATTTTTAAGAAAATAAGGCAAAAATGGTCCGAATCACTTCTATTTCCATTTCACTGGCGATAGCTTGTTAGCACCCTTGACCAAAAGTCCTGATAAATGTACTCTCTAGTTTTGTGGCCATATGCTAAGGGGCGGGGGGTGATGGAGAGAGAGAAAAAAAGAGAGAGGACAGTAGAAGGAAATGGAGAACAAAAAAAATCGTCAGCCAATCAAGTTACTTTAGCTATACTATCTATAGAAGCTAATCTCTTAGATTATTATTCCATTTATACATAACAAAGGCTCCTAATTCTAAGCCTGTGCCTGCTGAAGAAAGCACTATCGTGTTCTGTTCAGAATTCACATTGCCAGTTTCCAACATTTTACATATGCCCTGGAAGAGGACTGGTAAAAGGAACGTTTATCAGCTAAGGAGATTTAATAAATGTTATTGATTTACTATATTACTACTTTATAAAATATATGGGTCTGCCTCAAAGCTCATAGGACTTCAAAGGATACCAGCAGAATGCAGCAAACAGAATTATAAATGCATTTGTAATTCTTACACAGTGCATTCAGCATTAGCTCAGATGAAATTATAAAGTATGCAATATATAACATCTCTCCTTTTTCCCTATTTCAACATTCAGCACCTTCCCAAGAATAACACCAATTCTCTTTAAAGGTTCTTCTCATCTTAGAAGAAAACAATATATATGAAAATCTCTAATACTTGAGTAAGTTTGTTCCAAGTACTACTCTCCAAGAGAATATTAACACTTCAAAAGATGTTCTGGAGACAAATAACTGAATCTGTCCTGGTACCATTTTAGGATCTAGACCTCTACATGAAGGAAGTTCTTAAGGTAATCTGATCCTTTCTGGGTCTTCCAAATAATACAATATAAGAATACAGCTCATTATAATCCACACATACCCTGGTCTGCATGAATTCACATCATTTGACCAAAAATTTTATATCTCCTGTTTCTTGAACAGCTTCACATGTGCAGTTTTCTCTGGCAACCAAGTTTGCCCACCAACTATACCATACCTACATTGACATTGCCATCCAGGACACACTATTGAGTTTGATGCTTCCTTAGACCAAATGATTATGGTCTTAGAATTCTAGTTTATGGAAGTGACCCAGAAAACTATAAGAATATTGCCGGCTGGCAACCTTGAAAAATATATCTCATTGAACCCAGTCCTTTGCAATGTCACTCAGATTCAAATATTAATCCACTAACTTGCCTCAGTTGGCAGCTAGGATGCAACTAATATAAACGGTTAGGTAGGTATAAGTAGGTACATAGAAACATAGATTGATAGACACATAAATAGAAGATGTGTGATTCATGTTCATTTCTCTAAATCCCGTAATCATTCAACCATATTCGAAGGTTTATTTCAAAAAAAAAACACCTTGATTATAACGGTGTTAGAAGACTTTTAGGAATGAAATCTTAATTTAAAAAAAAATACAGTGTTCTAGGTTTTCATTGTGATATAAAACAACTATTATTATGATCTCTCACATTTCTAACTTGACCTGAACAACCAGACAGTTATTTTGGAATCTCTGGCTGATTGCATTCAGAAAGCACCTGGGGCTGAATAAAATCCTCTAAAGGCTCTGTTGGACTAACATCCAAGATGGCTCACTCACATGGCTGACAACTGATACTGGCTGCAGGACAGGGCATCAGCTGGAGCAGTTATCCAAGGCTCCCATGTGGCTTTAAGCCCAACAGTATGGTGGCTTCATTCCAAGAACATCAATTCCAAAAGACAAGCGTTAAAGCTGCCATACCTTAAGATATAGACCTGAATACTTGCACGGCATCATCTCTGCCTTATTCTATTGTCAAAGCAGTCACAGGGGTCACCCGGATTCAAAGGAGGGACTATAGCCTCCACTTATCAATGGAGAAGTGTCAAAGTATTTATGAACATCTTTAATTGGTCACACATGGCTATATACTCGCTGCAGATACAAGGAACAGCAAAGAGACTATTAAGAAACTTTTCTTGTAATACCAGGTAATTAAACTAAAAGTGATATTTTAGAACAAAATAATTGACTTTCAATTACTTCAAATGAAGTTCATCTTGCCTCTGAGGAATTTAAAAAGTCCTATTGTGATTATTATTTTGTAAGTTATGAAGTTCCCTTTAACAGAATCAAAAGCTTAATAATTAAAGTAAGATCCTAAGGTAGCAATAAATATAAAAAATAAAAACTTAATGGTTAAAGTCAGAATACCCTAAATTGTAAGGAAATAAATAATCAACAAATCTTTCATGAAAAGGCAGAAAGGATAAATTTAAATTAATATGTTGCTACCACCTGTTCATAATTCAAAGTGAATTTTAAATACAGAGATCTAATTTCCCCAAAGATATGCCAATTAAACACAGAATATTTGTAAACAAAAAGGTATTATGGCAGAGACAGACTGTTTGCCAATTCCGTTTTCTCTTTCTAGCCCTCAGGAAGACTACATATCCCTGCTTCCTTTGAAGTTAGTTAGGGCTACATGATTGTGTCCTGCAATGTGTACAGAATTGATGAGTGCAACTTCCAGAACTAGCCATAAATAACCTGTGTAATTCTGCACGCTCTCTTTCTTGGCTTCTTAGCCAGGCAGATGAAAGAGATCCAGTGGAAGACTCCTAGTAGCCTCCGAGGGTCAACAGAGATAAGTCATTCTCTGGTACAGTAATGCCCTGTCAACCACCCGACATAAGCAAGAATAAAAAAACAATCATTTGTTGTGCTAAGCCACTGACATATGGGTGTTGCTTGTTATAGCCATTTGCAATAGATACACTGATTAATGTATTTAAGAAAGTAAAAGTTAGCATCCTACTTCCATCCTAAAAGACACTACAATCGATTTTCTTGGAATGTTTAATGTATCTTAGAAATTCCAAGTTGACAGGCAACGTAGATGTCATCTGGCTGATCTATTTTCTCAATGCCAATAACCATGCACTATCATCAATGAATAAAACACTTATAAACACCCTGACTCAAAAAAATATACACTGTGAAAAGCAGGAGTGTGGAAACTTGTGTTGCCATGACAACAAGAAACTAATTCCATTTCAAAAGGATCACCAGCTCCTCTATGAAAAATAAACTTCTCTTCCAGGCAAGGTTTTTAAAGTGTTACATGTAGAAAGGAAAGTATTGAACATCTCACTCTAAATAACTGATTACACTTTTTGGTACCATCAATACCAGCTATGATCGATAATAGTAAAAACCACTTTAGTTTCCTTAGGTATCCCTAAAATGTGAGTGCCAACAACAAAATGAAAATTCCAGATAAGATTTTATCTGTCAGGGAATAAAGTAGCTTTTCCTTGAATGATAATAATCATGCAAGCTCAGTGGTTTCCTCACAATGAAATGCTTTGATCTAATAAACTAACCTTATGTATAAACTCATATTCTAAAAGTCTTGTTGCTTTAAGTAAATACATGATTACATCAACATTGCATGATACTGAAGTTCTTTGAAGTTGTGTGATAGCAATATTATAGATTTAGGTCATTTTAGAATTGTAAGTAATCCTACAGATCATTCAGTCCAAATTAGGAAATTGAGACTCAGAGATGACTAGTAACTCAACTAAAGCCACAAGGTAAATTAATGCTTTTTTGTATTATTTTATCATTTTTATTACTATACTGTTGATACTACTGTTTTACGGTACAGTATTTTCTATCAAAAATCATTGAAGTACACATACTTCCAATAATGACTTTAGAATGCTTACACAGTCAATATTGTAATCTCTAGGACTTTTTAAATCTTTTGCCAAAATTATACTTCAGCGTGTAGCAGTAACTTCTAATCTAAGAAGCTTATGAAACAATAAATTTATCTCTTAACTGTTTCAAACTCTTCTTTGTCCTTTACTGCCCTTTAAAAAAACTACTGCTGTAAAACTTTATCAAGCTGTATTAATAGTAAGAAAAAAATTGTATCTAATAAAAAATTGCCACTTTATATATATGTAATTAAAAACATAACAAATTTTAGGTGTACAGCATTATTATTCCAGTTGTAAACATTAACTGAGCTACCTAACATTAAAGTCCTGCTATAATGAATACACAGGAATGATTTTTAATTAAATTATTGAAGAAACTGAAATTTAATTTATGTATTTATAAATAGCAATTACCCTATATTATGTTTGGAGTGTTTCTAAGCTGGTTGGAAACAATTCGCTTATCTAATTAGGTAGATGCACCATTGAAATTATACTTACTGTTAATTTCTTAGTAATGTTTTTATTTGAAAATATAAAGGTAAATATCTGTTAAGCCTGTATTCAAATTAATGTAAATACATAATCAGTAAAATTCCAAATAAAATATCTTTATATTAACAATGACAACATTTAAATGACAAGAAAAATTAAGGGTAGAGGTAATATCCTCGGATTTTCAAAAATGCAAAGATTAGGTAAGCTTAACAAAGAGCTTATAAACAAGTAAGTCTTTTCTATGAGCCCTTTGTAAACCCTAATAATTTTTTAAGCCTTGGCATTGAAAAATAATCAATTTTAAAAACAGATCCATCATTATTCTGCCTTAGGTAATTCTTTATTTATTTTAAATAAAGGTGGAAGAGCAAAACTATGGAGAGAGGCATATACATGGATTGATAATATATGAGCTTCCCATCTTTTACCACTACTAGAACCTTGCTTTTCTGGAGTTTTTCTTTGTATTACAGCTGTATCTATTTTGTGGAAATAGATAGACCAACCTCCTCGCAGGTTCCCCAAACACACATACACAAATGATGAAAGGAGATCAAGTCTTCACTGCCATTATTTGCCGTATATTAGGAACAAGATCTGAATAAAAACAGAAGTCATGAGTTAGACATACCTTCCAGCCAGCTCATCTCCTATGCCATATCGATTTAATATTTATTTAACAAATGTCTAATTTAACCCTTTTCCATCCTGATAAAGTTAGTATGGCATTGAAAAGAGGTTATTGTTCTTATTTTCATCATAAAACAGAAATAATAAATATTAAAATGGAAAAAATAATTTTGGCAGAGGAATTTACAAATTATCCCTTTATCTAAAGAACCAGACAGTCCCTTTATTCAGACATACCTGTGTGGAATTACTGACAGAATAACATGAAAATATGAAAATCATCATCATCATCTAAGCTTGAGACTGGCCAAAGATATTTGCCTCTATCTCAGTGTAAAAATCTCAGGACAATCACAAAACGTTGTAAGGTTTTTTTTGTGTTGTTGGGTTTGGTTTCAGAATAATGCTTCTTGCCCCCTTAATGTAATGGAAATCAGTGATAATATGTTAAAGTGAAAATTTAAAACTCAAGTTTAATTTTAAATTTTATTTCTATTTTTAATATAACTAGAAGATCAGGTTTTCTTAACACCATCAATCACATTCTCTCTGGAACACCAAGGTCCAACCCTAATGTGGGAACTTAGGAACCAGTCCATCTCTTTGACAGTTTGGTGACCTTGGGGAAAAATTGTCTGTTGGTTTTCCCTCTATATCCTTTGCTCTTCAACTTTTCTCCTCAATTACTTTGCATGAGCACACTGGCAATTTCTCTATAGGAAATCAGACTCAGGGAGAGGAGCATCACACACTGGGGACAGTTCGGGGGATAGGGGAGAGACAGTAGTGGGTAGGGAGGAAGGAAAGAGTGGGGAGGGATAACATGGGGAGAAATGCCAGATATAGTATGCACCTAAAGTTAAATAAATAAATTTAATAAATAAATAATAAAATTCAAAAAAAAGTAAAAGAAATGTTCAGGATTGAAATATTTGATGTACAAGACTAAAATCTAATAACAGAAAAATTGAAGCATTGTGAGTAACTCGTAACCTAGGAACTAACTAGGAGTAAATGAGTACAAAATGACTCTGAAATACATGAAAACAAATGGCTGTACTCCATGGATATATTTTCAAGGACTAAAAGAAAATAACGCTTCTAATCTCACCTCTTACAAATTAATTTTCAATATTCTTACAACTAATACTCAGTTGTTGAGTATGTCTTGCAACACTTAGATGTGTAAGGAAGGAGATACAAATGGCTCCTGTCATACTCTGGTCAATGTTAAGTGTGCTTCCAATGCCAGTCTTTTAGGGACACTGGTCAGCTCCCTCTGGCACTTCTTCCACATTAATGAAAAATAGTAGATGCCATGTTAGATTAGAAGCCCCACTAATTAAGAAATATGGAAGAAAAGAAGGAGCATCCATGACTCTTGAGCAAAATGCCTCAGATTTGATCTATAACTGAGTAGACTGAATTATATTACTTGAGTCTAGTTAGCAAGTAAAGGACGAAATTTGTTGAATCCATATTATAAGATACTTGTTGCTTAAAGAGAGAAAAATGAGGACAGTAAAATCTAACCCTTTCAACTTTATCAAGCTACAGAATAACACCAAACCAGACTAGAAAAAAGTGTAATACCCCAATGTAAATCATTAAATTTCTAGATTTATCTCCTATATGGAGAGAATTTAAGAATACACATAAGGATAAATGCAAAATAATACAGCAGCTCTTCCAAATCTAATGAAATGTTATTTTAAGTGTTTTATAATATGGTTATATATTATGTAATAAGATCTAATTTACATAAAAAAACAAATGTTTATTCGCAATATGTTATATGACGATTTTATTGTATTACAGCTTTCACTTGGGCAACAAATATATTTAGACACAGTTATTTAAACCGTCCAGAAGTCTAAATAATGTTCATTGAAATCCTGAGCATATGGAAAGCCTCAAATGAACAGTAGCAAATACAGTTTTATAACCAAAAAAACATAAATTAATAAATTATATATACCTGAAAAATATATTTAATGCACAGGAAAAATACTGTGCTATGGATATGAAACTTTAGAACTAACAAAACACTGCATATGCCCCAAACATCTTTATGTAAAACCAAAGCCTGTGATAACTAGCCCTGAAGACATCCACGCATACCTATGCATATTATATCTTTCCGTAAGTCAAAATTAGTTAATCATACCATGTACCTCTGAGAACATCTGAGAGCCTGTTTTTTAGAAAGAAAATAGGCACACTCAAGCAAGCAGATTATAGATAACAGCAGAATTCCTTGTGGTTATTCTTTATCTCCACTATTATAGGTCTTTCTCACTCCGTTCATTTTTGTTGGGTAGGGTACGAAAGGGAGCAAAATAAACAAGTCTTTTTCCAAAGATGTTCACTTGCTCTAGAAGCTATCATGAATTTAATGAAGTGCCACCCACCACCTCTCTGACCACTTTTTTTAAAACACCTTAAAAAGCTGCGTAGCATTTATAGATTTTTAGAGTGTCCTAGGCTACCTCTGAGAAAGGCCAAGAATGTCTCCCACATTCCCATTATTGGTCTGTCTGTGTTTGAATTCTAAAGACTCTAATTTTCAAAGCAGTCCTTCACTACCAAAGAGAAAGAGAAACAGAAGAGAATATCAGGAAGGAAAAAAAAAAAGCCAACAACCTCAAGAAGAATTAAAAAGAATGAGAAAACAATTGCCTAGATGTGCTTTCCTTTTTCTTTTACTTTGAGATTATTTATCTCAACGTTACTCAGAATCTTTCCTTTCTTGTTATCTAATTTCCACTATATTTACTGATGACCATGAGATGATGTCTACTTAATCTTACTAGTATATATATATCTATGTCCGGTCATTAAATTATATTACTTAGCCTGTCCTCCCTGAGACACATTCCTCCACAAACACAGTAACCTCAAGGCATTACATGGATTAGGAAGCTGAGACCCAAAGAGACTGAACTTTCGCCATTGTCTTGAATGTTTACTTCTTTTTTTGACCAAATACTGAGTTTTTTATCTCTTGCACATATTGTCAATTAACCCTAACACAATACTACTAAACTAGTAAGTTCTATCAAGAGAGATGTGTAAATTTCTCTGGTAGTCATCCAATGAGTATTTCCTTTTCAGAGAAGTTTCAATGCTATCTCAGTGTTGAGACAAAAAGAATATCAAGAAGAAAAGAGAAAGATTGGCAACTCATAAATATTTTCTACTTATCACAGAGAGCAACAACCTCATTGGTTATTTTCATTTATGATTGTATTAAATTCTTTATAAAAAGTTATATTTAACGGAAAAACGCAGTAATTAGGATTTCTACCTAAAGAATATCCTAAAGGAATCCTTTTATTTTTCTTCTAGAAGTAAAACAATCAAATTGAGAAAAGAACAAAACTGAAAAGATCAGAAATGAGACCCATACATAATGGCTTTGTCTTCTCCTCAACATTCTTCACCTTTTTCTGTTGAATTTTTCTGAAAACTACTGATTTAAAACAGATAACTTGCACTGTTACTCACTCATTATTTTGTATCTGTATTTCGTTCAACACATTATACACTGTTGGACGTATTAATTGTATTTTTTCTTTTTAAAAAATAAACTGTGAGAAATAATTGTATTTTTGATTTAAATATGTTCTTTCCCATCTCTAATTTTAACCTGTAGGCGATGCATTGTGATTAGTTACCTGAAGTAAGCAAATGAGTCCCTGGAACCAGTTCCTTATACAATAGGAACAGATTTTTCAAGTCCGTAATATAATTGATAAACTATGGGACTGAGGACCTCTGCTGGCAGTTTTGTGAAGTGCTTCTTTTAAAACTGATGATGAAGTTATCCTATTTAATCTAAATGTTCATTTTTACTGAGAATTCTTTAGTTGCCATCCAAAAACTGTATTCATTGCTTCAGTCTCATTTTAGAAATATGAGTCTTTAATTTTTACAATGGTTGCTTTACCTTTTGGAAAATAATACATGCAAGTTAATATTACTGAATGAAAATATCATTAACATTACTGTTTTAAGCAAATTAAATTTGTTCATAAATAATATCTTAATTTTTCTTTAAGTGATAGCTACATATAGATTGATAGATGATTGACTGAGGAGATAGATACTGGTACATGTGTAGATATATAGACACATCCTTAAAATATAGAACCTATAATTTAGCATAAAATCAAATAAAATGTTGTGAGAATAATCACAGATATTTCTCACTTTTACAGAAACTAGAGTTTTTCCATATGTAATGTATACCTAGATAGCCTCGGAAGCCAGATTTTATCTAAATGTCCTGTACAATTATTTAAATCTTGAAACTGCAATTCCACAGATCACCTTTCACGTCACCACTATTACTTGCCTGTGCATTAATTCTATTATTTATGAATTCATAGACTGTTATGAATGAAAGAGGCCTTATAAGTCATATGATCTAACCCTTTTATTTTACAAGTAAAATATCTGAGACCTATGGAGGTGAACAGCAGCCTCTGCCTGTTCTTGTCAAGTCAGGGTGAAATGAACAAATAACTACCAAAAACGTCTCATGTTCCAGAGGGATATTGCCTCAATCAGAAGAAAGGAACAGCAGAGATGAAGCCCTGGGCCACAATAACTCAATCTCTAAATACAGGAAGACCTAATCCAAACCGTATTCCAAGAATTCAAGCTGGTAGGAAGAAGTTTGGAGCCAGGGACCAGCAGCAATGTTAATAGTTGTAACTGACATTATTGAGTACTAACCATATGCCAGGCAGGCACATTTCTAAGCACTTGAGATTAGATAGATCATGTAACAATCATAGCAATCCTGCAAAATGTGTGTGATTGCTAGTATAATAGAGGAAAGTGAGGCACAAAGATGGAATATTTGAATCCCCATTTATAGACCTTAAGGACCACTGAGTACTGGATTTTGAAATTCTGACTTAGTCTAACCTTCACAGTTCATAGTTTACATAAAGTTATTTGTCTCACACCCCTGTACCCAAAGCAAAGATGCTGGCCTTGTAAATGCCAGTACTGTCCAAGTACTCTCACATGATGGCACACATAGAAAAAGTACTGAGTGCTAAATGCAAACAAGTCAAGGACTGAAGCTGGCCTGAGAGTCAGGGGCCCCCTTCCCTTAGGTAGGTTTTTGCCTGACTCCTATACACTTGCTTTAGCTGAAGCTGCACCCCCAGCAGCCACATTCCCTGGCCTTCCCAGAACACTGCTGTGGACCCCCACACTAGATTTCCCTCCTTCCTCTGGACTTCTCTAGAAACATCTTTTCTGCATTGCTGCAAACTTTCATTTTAACTCCCCCTCTGCTATTACTTAACTCAAGGACAGAGGAAATAGCTGCAGTCCAGAAACAGAATAAAACAAAGAAGAAAGAAAGAAAGAGAAGAAGCCCCAGACTCCTCCAAAATCTTTAAGGAAACAATCCTGTAGGATTTGGTTGGGAATTGCCAGGCAATGTGGAGAATGTGAAACATGTGCGAATCATGGCCCTTTCTGCTTGGATCCTACCTGACTTCTCTCCACCACCCACAGCCAGATGGGCCAGGCTAGGCCCAGGGGAACCACAAAGCCCCAGCTTAGAAAATGGAGACAAATGAGGCCCCAGAGGACAAAGCAGGGCTTGTTACTAGTTTTGAGGCCAGAGCAACACATGCAGTGTTTAAAAACTATGGCGGTAGATGCTGCAAAGCCTGAAATCCTAGCTTTGAGGTTAAAACTCGAGATTGATTTGCAGTGGTTGTATCAGAGGCGTTTGGACCAGAGCAACTCCATCTCGAATAGAAGCTGGGTAAAATGAGGCTGAGACCTGCTGGGCTGCATTCCCAGGTTAAGGTACTCTTAGTCACAGGATAAGACAGGAGGTCAGCACAAGATACAGGTCATAAAGACCTTGCTGATAAAACAGGTTGCAGTAAAGAAGTCAGCCAAAACCCACCAAAACCAAGACGGCAACCAGAGTGACCTCTGGTCATCCTCACTGCTAGACTCCCACCAGCCCCATGGCGGTTTACAAATGCCATGGCAACGTCAGGAAGTTATCCTATATGGTCTAAAAGGGGGAAGCATGAATAATCCACCCCTTGTTTAGCATATCATCAAGAAAGAACCATAAAAATGGGCAACCAGCAGCCCTTGAGGCTACTCTGCCTACGGAGCAGCCATTCTTCATTCCTTTACTTTGTTAATAAACTTGCTTTCACAGAAAGAAAAAAAGAAAGAAAGAAAGAAAGAAAGAAAGAAAGAAAGAAAGAAAGAAAGAAAGAAAGAAAGAAAGAAAGAAAGAAAGAAAGAAAGAAAGAAAAGAAAAGAAAAGAAAAGAAAGAAAGAAAGAAAGAAAGAAAGAAAGAAAGAAAGAAAGAAAGAGGAAGGAAGGAAGGAAGGAAGGAAGAAAGAAAGGAAAGAAAGAAAGAAAAGAAAGAAAAAGAAAGAAAGAAAGAAAGAAAGAAAGAAAGAAAGAAAGAAAGAAAGAGAGAGAGAGAGAGAGAGAGAGGGGGCGGGGGAGGGAAGGCAGGAAATCATATTGTATGGTACATAGGCATAAAAAGGGGAGCCTTCTCTAAACCAGAGGTGACTAGCTCCAAGAATTCAGCCTCCCAGACCTCACCAAACCTCCCGAAGAATGGAGAGGAATCAACATCTAAAAACATCTATGCCAAATTCCTAGCTTACCAGTTGAGAAGCCCTGGCTCAGAGTCCGCCAACAGATGACAAAGTATAAACCGACCTTTGGGCTGGGCATGGTGGCTCACACCTGTAATCCCAGCACTTTGGGAGCACAGGTGGGCAGATCACTTGAGGCCAGCAGTTCCAGACCAGCCTGGCCAACATGGTGAAATCCCATCTCTACAAAAAAAAAAAAATACAAAAAGTAGCCAGGCGTGGTGGCTCATGCCTGTAATCCCAGCTACATGGGTGGCTGAGACATGAGAACCTCATGAACCCTGGAGGCAGAGGTTGCAGTGAGCTGAGATTGGGCCACTGTACTCCAACCTCAGCAACAGAGCTAGACTCTGTCTCAATCAATCAATAAAATGGCCTAGGATACCAACGCTTAACTTTCCTTCCCACCCCCAGATCCACTTAAAATTCTTACCCCTACTACTGGCCCCCACTTAGTATAGATTTAAACCATCACTTCCCAAGTCTTCAAAATGATAGCTACATGTATTAGTTATTGATTGCTGCATAACAGATTAATCCAAGCATAGGCACTTAAAGGAGAAGTATTTATTATCTCACAGTTTGGGTGGGTCAGGAATTTAGGAGCAGCTTAGCTCAGTGGTCCTTGCTTAGGATGTCTCACGAGGCTGCAAGTAAAGTCAGCTGGGCTTGATTAAGTCTAAAGGGTCTGCCTCCAAGCTCAAGCACAGAGTTATTAGCAGGAAACTTTAGCTCCTCACTGCATGAGCCGCCCCATGTTCCTCATACAACATAGCTTCCCTCACAGCAAGTGACATGAACAAGAAAGAACCCCAAATGGAAATTGCAATCTTTCTATCACCTAACCTCAGAAGTGACACTTCTGCTGTATTTTATTGTCATAGACCAGCTCAGATACTACGTGGGAAGGAACTACACACAGGGGTATAAATGGCAGGAGGTGGGGTCATTGGGTGTCATCTCAGACACTGGTCACCATCCTAGTGTTCGACTAAAGAAAAAGGTGTAAAACTGTTGCAGAACAAACTTGAAAAATATCATTCTTTCATTCGCAGAGGTGAACAAGTATGTTCCACTACCAATAAACATAAGCTAAGGTTTCAGTTAGGAGGGAGAATGAAACAAAGTGGAGGCCCCGCTGATTTGATTATCATGTGTTTCCTGAAGACAAATAGAAGACTATTGATTAAATAGATGAGCAACAATCTTCAGGATAAAAGTGGGCCTACAGAATGTCAGGTGGCCATACAGGTTTTCAGCTCAGAAAAAAGCAGGAGTTAAATGTGAAAAATTGTCTCACTTCCTTACACTTCAGTTTATTAACTAGACCAAATGGTTCTTACTGAACTGGACTGAGGGGTATTTATTGATTAGAGGAATATCACCACTCAGAAGCAACCACTCTGAAAATTTTAGTGTATATCCTTCCAGAATTTTCAAGGCATATATTAAAATATTTATAATCTTTTTACAGTAATAGAATAATATTATCCATATTCATTTGTAAATTATGTTTTCCATTTAACAATATATTAGGAAATTAGTTAATTGTGAATAAGTAGAGCTATATAACAATTATTAGTGACTTTATAGTGTTGCGTTATATAAACTTATCATGATTTATTTAACTAATTTCTACCAATAGTCATCTAGGTTTTTCTGATTTTTTATATTCAAAAATTATGCCATAATACAAACACACACTTTGCACTTATTTATTTTTCTAATAAATTTCTACAGGTACAATGGCTGGCTGAAAAGATATGCACATGTAATTGATACAAAATGTCAGACTCTAGAAATAGTGTACAAATCACATAGCACACTAAACTACCTATTACATGTTTTTTTAATCTTGATCTTGGAGTCAAATATTTATGAACACTTGTATGCCTATAATATTTATAACTCTTCTTTCTATTTACATAACTTAAAATGACAATATGTCTTTCCAACTTCTTAGTAACCTATTTACAAAACATTGGTAACAAGTGTGCATTTTATATGACTTTCATACTGTTTATAAACCAGCTGCAGTTATTCTTAAACTGTTGATGAATAAAACATAGTGGCTAATTGTTAAGTAGAATGAACTTGATCAATGACTTATTTTGCACCTGCCTTAAAACTTGAACAGAGTAATTGACAGAGAAAATACTTACTCAAGAAGGGTGAAACTGTTCTTCCCCTCTGCTATAGAACTTTTGTAGTTATTCTGGAAGGTACGTGATATTCAAAGTTTAATACTTTTTTTTTTTTCAAAATAGTGTTGATTTTTGTTTCAATTTCTCTACTGGTACTTGTATAATAATTGCCTGGCAGAAAAATGATGTGGTGTACATTAGATAATTACAAAATTCCCCGCATACAAGTCCAGGCACTTTATACTGTTATAATCACAACCTCAGTATGAGACGAATAGGAATATTAAGAAGAAACTAGTGTGACAAAAATTTAATAGTCAGTGGAAAAATTACCAGAAAAAAAAACTATCGTAACTTAGATTTTCCCACTTCATACTTCAGCTATCAAAGAAATGGCCCTTGAATATGAAATGATCATTTTCTCAACTAATTAGTGATTCTTCGCTTGTGACAGCATCTAAAATAAAACTCTATATCTTAGATTTAGTTTAGGCCCTTGGACAAGAGGTAGAAACCAGCCTCAAATTCCAAAAAGAGGTAGGAGACTACCAAAACAGGACTTGCCAGTGAGTGCCTGACACTGTTTTGATCCCCACCCCAGGCTCATTGTGGGGCCACACAGACCCTTAGCTGAGAGATTAAAGCAGGAAGAAAAGGAAAGGTGACAATTAGAAGAGATTAGGAGGAGGGAGGTTGTTGAGGACCAATAAGCACATAGTAGCACCCCCAAGAAGCATATGGAAAGAGGTGTTTGTACCTAGTCAGAAAGCTTGGCATATGTCCTCTGGAGTTTGGGAATCACAGCTGCCAAACATCAAACTCGCACATGATAAATCTGCCTGGCTGATCTCTCTGAAGGCAGAGTCAAGAGAGATTGCTCCCCTGGACTTGATGTGGTCATGGCATGAGAAAATTGGCCTGGGTATTGTCCTGACCAAGAAGATTGGCTGGGTACCTAAGATAACCCAGCAGGGAGTAAACTTTCTAGATTCGTAGGAGGTGGAGGAGAAGCTATAAACAGCCAGAAAATGCATTCACTGGCATTGAGAAAATGCCGGTGCAAGATCTCCAACAATGGCATGTGTATTAGTCCATTTTCACACTGCTATAAAGAATACCTGAGACTGAGTGGTTTATAAACGAACGAGGCTTACCTGACTCACAGTTCTGCATGGCTGCGGACGTCTCAGGAAGCTTACAGTCATGGTGGAAGTGGAGGAAGCAGGCACATTCTCAAGGCAGCGAGGCTGGGGGCAGGGAGCTGCCAAGCACTTTTAAATCATCAGCTCTCGTGGCCACTCACCCACTATCACGAGAACAGCGTGGAAGAAACCACTCCATGATCCAGGCACCTCACCTCCCTCGACACCTGGGGATTACAATTCCAGATTTGGATGACACAGAGCCAAACCATATCAGCATGTCTGCCAGTAAAAGTTGACCATACGCACCTGTCATGGCCAGAGGAAACCAACACAAATCAGTGCCAGGTGAGTAGTGTCAATAAATATATCTGCCCCGCCACACCTGATTCAACTCTAGAGGAATGAGAGGCCCCTAAAGAGTGGGGGAGAAGCAGCTAACAGGGGAATTAACTCTGGGGAATTAAGGAAGAAGCTAACAGGCCCTTTTCCATGGCTGGTGGCCCATCCTAACAAAGGGGGAGTCTTTAACTTCAATGAACTTGAAATTTCTATTTTATAAAAATGATGTTTTAACTAGTGACCCAAGATTGTCTAGGAGACCTAGAAGTAACTTGAAAAACTGAGACTGGTCTTAATTTTATCCACAGGATAAGAGGAGAATTGTTCCAGCAGAAAAGAAAAGGTTTTAAAGAATAATGAGAGAAAATTAAGTTGTTTCATTGCTTCATGATTATATTATCTCTCTGTGTCCTACCTTTTCTATATAATACTTGTACACTAAGCCAAAAGAAAGCATTTTTATTATGCAAAATATAATAGCATCTATACAATGCATACAAGTATTTGACATGCATAGTCTGTCAAATAGCAATTGGATATTCACATTATGAAAAAGGCAAGTTCATACTATGGTTCTTCAATTAAAAGGCATGTTAAGAGACTTGAATTTTATAATGTGAATATCAATCGGTTTGAAGGTAATGACTGAGCTTCTTCTATGAATCTATTTCTCTTTTTCTTTCATGCAAAGGAGTTTAAATTGTAATTAAAAATGCATTAAAATACATATACAGTCTTGTTCAAATTAAAAGTATAAGTTTTGAAATTTAAAAAAAAGTGTTAGAAGAGGTTAATAAAGCTTGCTTTATAAAAAGTTGAATATTTTAAATGTTTTAGTATTCAAGTAAGCTTGATTTTGTTTAAACTTGACATGTGCTCATTCCTGAAAATAAATAGGATGCTTGAAATTAAAAAATTCTGAAAAGGGCCCAACAGTAAAGATACCATACCTTATCTAGCCAAAAATTATCAGGAGGCCCAAATCTATTTACACTTCATGAATATTTCAGTTACAGAAACAAAAGAAAGCAGTAACATAAATACCAAGAAAATCAACACCACAGAGATTTCTAACAGTATGTGAAGCTTTTATAAGATTTATATATTTAACATAAATGTATTTTTCATATTTTCTATGTCTACATGTCTTTAATAACCATGTGTTTTAGTCTCACATCAGAATTCACTAGCACACAATTTA
>PVKP010039973.1:0-19777 GCA_004027715.1 Plecturocebus donacophilus
AAGCCTTCAGATCTGACCTCAGCTGGGCTGGCTCCAGCACCGCACAAACTCAAAAGCACTGTGGAGTAAAACTCATCCTAGCCTCTGGAAAGCCCAGAATCTGCTAGGAAACCCAAGGAGCCCAGAGGAGGAATTGCGGGCACAGAGACGGCCCTGGACTCGCAGACCATCGAGTGCTGGCACACACTTCAGGTCCATCGCAAAGTCTTCGTGGGGGCCTTTTCCTCTGGTGGGACAGGAGGCTGGGATTGGGAGACAGGAGGGGCTACTGGAGCTGAGGATTAGGGAGACATTATCTTTGCCCCTCTACCCCTTACATGCACACACACACACACACACACACACACACACACACACACACACTCACTACTGGGGGCTAAGAGGCTCCCAGGGACCTGGCTGTGTGTCTTGGACAAATCCTTTTACTTCTCTGGTTCTCTGTTTTCCCTCACCGGCACACCTGCCTTCCTGCCCACCTTCCTTTCAGGAGAGACACAAGGTAAAGGTTAGGCCTCCAAGCAGG
This sequence comes from Plecturocebus donacophilus, assembly GCA_004027715.1. Lineage (NCBI taxonomy): Eukaryota > Metazoa > Chordata > Mammalia > Primates > Pitheciidae > Plecturocebus > Plecturocebus donacophilus. The sequence continues at coordinate 524 of PVKP010039973.1, forward strand.
TAAGAACAAAGGCCTCTGGTATGACCTCAGCACGTGGAAGAGAATCCCACCGCACTCCTGCCTGCCCCCACCTCCTCCTCTTTCCTCAGGCCTCTATTATGGCAGAGTGAGCCTGGGAGGCAGAAGCTGTGGTCAGGAAAGTAGGCAGCCAGGCTTGGAGCCCACAGGGAGAGTGATCACCAAAATAGCCAATCTCCTGTCCAGGGGCCTTTTGTCTTCTTCTCTCCCTGCTGGAGGAAACCACATTCCTTACACAAATCCTCACTATCATTTGAGAGAGGCTTTATTGAGATGACTTTAATCCAGTGTTTTCCTTACAGCCCTCATCCTAGTTCCTTGAAGCTGCTGGAATTTAGGGGTCCTTCTTTCATTCACTTTTTTATCATAGTGAACCAGTTCCAACTGGCTAGAGTGCATCAGTCAAGTGACCTCCCCTCACTCAACTTGTTTCTTCATCTGTAAAATGGGATGACAGCAGTGCCCACCCCCCCAGGTTGTTTGAGGATTGAGTATAGTGCCTGACACCTAGTAATACATGTTAGCTCTTCTTATTATGAATATTCAACAGAATTTTCTCTTTTTTCTTTTTTTGAAATGGAGTCTCACTCTGTTGCCCCGGCTGGAGTGCAGTGGCTCGATCTTGGCTCACCATGACCTCCGCCTCCCGGGTTCAAGTATTCTCCTGCCTCAGCTTCCCAACTAGCTGGGATTACAGATATGTGCCACCATGCCCAGCTAATTTTTGTATTTTTGGTAGAGATAGGGTTTCACTAGGTTGGCCAGGCTGGTCTCAAACTCCTGACCTCATGATCCACCCGCCTCAGCCTCCCAAAGTGCTGGGATTACAGGCTTGAGCCACCGCACCCTGTCTATTATGAATATTCAACAGAATTTGCTGAGCACCTATTGCGTGTCAGACACTGCTGGCCATCAGGCATACGGTGAATAGAGCAGAATCGTGCAATGAGCCCTGTCTATTTAAGCTTCCCTTCTGGCCAGGGAAACTGCAGGGCCTTGCACTACACAACTCCTTTGGTTACCATGACACAGACCACAGCGCAAACAGAACACAGAGCGCTCCTAAAAGCAGGTAACGCAGCAGCCCTACAAGACAGACTCATACTAACAAGTATACAGTGACTCTCACAATAAATGCTGTAAAATGTAGGAGCTCCAAGAGCTCAGGACGGGCACAGACCAGCCTGAGGAGTCAGGGAAGGCTTTCCCAAGAAAGTGACGTCTGGGCTAGGAATTGAAGATGCAGCAGTACTAACTCCAAAAGGGATAAGGGCTGGGTGCTGATCTGAGGCAAAACCAGACCAAACCTGCCCTCTGGGCGCCCGTAACCCCTGCACTTTCGGAGACTGAGGTGGGAGTTCGAGACCAGTCTAGCCAACATGGTGAAACCCCATCTCTACCAAAAATACAAAAATTATCCAGGCATAGTGGCACACACCTGTAATCCCAGCTGCTTGGGAAGCCGAGGCAGGAGAATCGCTTGTATCCAGGAGGAGGCAGAAGTTGTAATGAGCCAAGATTGTGCCATTGCACTCCAGCCTGAGCAGCACAGTGAGACCCCATCTCAAGAAAACACAAAAACAAAAACAAAAAACAAAACTCTACCATGGGAGGGTTCTAGGGGAAGAGGTGGGAATCACTGAAGGTACAAGGCCAGCAGGGGGATGGAGGCAGGGCCTGGTCACCAGGAGGCCGGATCAGAGGTGTGGATGCTACTCTATCACTGTGATACGACGTTGGTAAGGTGTCAGCAGATAATTGACACAATGCAGTCATGCTTTAGTGTGTTCACTTGGCTGCTGAGAGGCGAATGGAAGGGCAGAGAGACTGGAGTAGAAGCAGAGAGACCAGTTAGGAGGCAGGTTCAACTAAGTTGCTCTGGGTTCAAGTCCCAGATCTGCCATTCATTAGATGGGAAACCTCTCAGCGCCTCAGTTTTTCCTTATGTAAAATGGAGATTACAACAGTATCTACTTCCTTGGGTTGTCGTGAGGATTAAATGAGCAATTTTTTGCATGTAAAGAACTTGGAACAAAGGCCGGGTGCGGTGGCTCACCACTGTAATCCCAGCACTTTGGGAGGCTGAGGTGGGTGGATCACGAGATCAAGAGATCGAGACCATCCTGGTGAACATGGTGAAACGCTGTCTCTACTAAACATACAAAAAATTAGCCGGGCATGGTGGTGCACGCCTACAGTCCCAGCTACTCGGGAGGCTGAGGCAGGAGAATTGCTTGAACCCAGGAGGCGGAAGCTGCAGTGAGCGGAGATCGTGCCACTGCACTCCAGCCTGGGTAACAAGAGCGAAACTCCGCCTCAAAAAAAAAAAAAAAAAAAAAAAACTTGGAACAATATGTGGACCACAGGAAGTGCTATGTGCTTAGCTGACATTATTCACCTGGGTAAGAAATAAGGTTGGCCCAGATTAGGGAGGTAGCAATGAGAGAGAAAGAGAGAAGTGGACAGATTCAGAGAGAAAATCAACAGGTCTTGCTCCAAGCACACAGTTGCTGCAGCCCTGCTTGTGGCCACCTGCAGCCACCGGAGAGACTGTAAGCCAGAACTGCCCAGCAGAGCTCTTCCCAAACTCCTGACTCACAGGAACCACAGTCAGTAACAAAATGAAGGTTGTTGTTTCAAGCCACTGAGTTTTGGGTGAATTGTTATGTAGCAAAAGATAAATGGAACAACCCACATTGAAATGTACCCAGAGGGGCTGGGCGTGGTGGCTCACTCCTATAATCCCAGCACTTTGGGAGGCTGAGGTGGGCAGATCACCTGAGGTCAGGAGCTCAAGACCAGCCTGGCCAACATGGTGAAACCTCATCTCTACTAAAAATATATAAATTAGCTGGGGGTGGTGGTGCACGCCTATAGTCCCAGCTACGTGGGAGGCTGAGGCACAAGAATTGCTTGAACCCAAGAGGTGAAGATTGCAGTGAGCCCAGATCGCACCATTGCACTTCAGCCTGGGCAAGAGGAGCAAGACTCCGTCTCAAAAAAAAAAAAAAGAAACTACCTGGAGAGGAAACCTCCTCTCCCCGCCTGAGCAAGAAGGGAAGCAGCTGAGCAGGAAGGAAGCTGAAAGGTGTGCAGGGAAGACGGGAGGGGCTGAGAGTCAAGCCTGGGACCTCTGCGCCACCCAGGGTCCAGGTTTCTGACTTCAGGAAGCAACGAGATAACTTCAAAGCTAATCATTTCAGCACTATTTACAATAGCAAACACCTGGAAATACTGTAAATATCAAAGAAGGGGCTGGTTAAACTGTAGGGCACTCACATGAGGAACAATCATTAACAAATCGAGATACTGTGAGTTCACAGCAGAGGAGATACTGAAGAAAAAAACAGTATTCAACATTTTACCTACAGTTTAATCACAATTGTGCTTGAATACACGAACACATGCACGCATGCACACACACACAAAGCAAGAAGTGCAAACACCAAAAAGTGTCAGAAATGTTCTTTCTAAATGATGAGATTCTGGATGATTGCTCTCTTCTCCTTGTCTAATGTGGAGGGTTTTGTTGGTGTTTGAATAATTACTGAAAGATAACCGTTAGTTCTTTTTATCCCTCAGAACTCAGGCTGTGTGCCTGCGCCCTCGCCCCAGGTCTAGGGGAATTCATTGCCAGTACCAGCTGCTCCGTGAGGGCAGGGATTCTTGCCTGCTTCCTTCACTGCTGGGACAGCACATGGCACACAGCAGGCTGGAGGAGTGTCTGGTCCCACTCCATGTCCTCAGGTTTCAGAATAGAGCCTGGCACCGAGGAGACACTAGCAAGGGCCACGAATGAATGAAGGGCTGAATAAATGAACACCCTACCCAAAGAAGCCCTCCCTGATCACAGTTGCCGAGCCCTGGAAGCCTGGGGAGTGTGTGTGTGTGGGTGTAGGTGTGGGCGTGGGTGTGGTGTGGGGGCCAGCAAGAATGGGAACATACCTGGGTCTTCTGAGAACCCAGAGAGCCTGTGTACCTGATTCCGACTCCACCTGCCTCCTCCAGACCCTTCCCTTTCTGCTTCAACTTTGCCTATTTGGTCCCCTCCTCAGACCACCGAGGAGTTCTGGAAGAGTCTAACTGCTATGCCTGCACTCAAAGTGTAGCTGTTTTTAAAAGGAGACGAGAGCAAGGCCCTTCCTAGACTTTTCTGCCTCTCTCACCACCCCATACCCCATCCCTAGAGAAGCCTCTAGGAGGGAGGCCAGTATGTGGGGACCCAGGCTGGTGCTGGTGTGTGAGGTGAGGCTGGGAGGGATGCAGGTGTCAGACTCGGGCAGGGCTGGGCGGGAGGCCCTTAGGGTAGAGGCCTGAAGAAGACTCTGTGGGAGGAAATGGCAGGGAAGGTGTGCCGGTTGTCACAGGTGGAGGGGGACTATATGGTGCGGGGGTGACAACTGAGGCTGACAGTGGAGGAGGTGCCAACATGGAGGGGTTGACAGTAAGGAGGGCCAGCCGTAGAATCAGATTGTTTTCGTCCAGGAGAGCTGAGGTCAGACTGAGCCTGAATGGCTACCAGAGGGGTGGAGCAGGAATCCCTGACCCTCACCCCAGCCTCTACTCTGGCTGCCCAGAATGCCAGGCCAAAAAAGACAGTTTACCTTTTTTTTTTTTCTGGACAGGTCTCTCACCCTGTTGCCCAGGCTGGAGTGCAATGTCACAATTTCAGCTCACCGTAACCTCCACCACCAGGTTCAAACAATTCTCACGCCTCAGCCTCCCAAGTAGCTGGGATTACAGGTATGTGCCATCACATCCAGCTAATTTTTGTATTTTTAGTAGAGACAGGTGTTTCACCATGTTGGCCAGGCTGGTCTCAAACTCCTGACCTCAAGTGATTCGCCTGCCTCAGCTTCCCAAAGTATTTGGATTATAGGCGTGAGCCACTGCTCCCAGCGCCATTTACTTTTCATCAAATAAATCTCAACAGGCATGACACTTGAAGCCCATCCAAAATATAGACTAGTGAACTTCATGATTCATGCTAAGAACAGGTGGGGGCTAAGGCCACCAAAGCCCCTCCCTGAACCAGGCTTGGCCATCACCTTCCAGGCCCCCTTAGGCATGTCCCAGCCTCTCTCTGGAGCTCACCAACCTTGTGCATAAAGGGTCCTCTGAGATCCCTTCCGGACCTCACACCCAGGGCTCTCTGGTTTGACCCTGCCAATGCTCAAAGCAAAAGCCCCAGGCCCACCTCAGGCTGGTGTGACTCAGAAACCTGGAGGTCAGAAAAGAGAAGAATCTCAGAGCACAGCCAGCCTCACCTCTCTCAAGACAGGCAGGGAAACTAAGGCCTACGCTCTTCCACAAGGTCCCCTCAAGTCTAGGGCACCAGCTCCCAAGCCTACGGCATTTTCTAACACCCTGCAGGAGCTCTGCAGGGCCCCAGGGGAGGCAGTGCCTGCTCAGGCAGTTCTGGAGAAGCAGGAGGTGATGAAGAATTTTCATTAACAGCCGAGGCTGCAGGCTGTGAGGAGGAGGGTACTGCCGGAGGATGTGTTAGAGCTCCTGAGAGAGGCACTGAGTCATGCTTGCAGCTGTGTCCCCAGAAAGCAGCCCAGGGTCTGGCACAGCGTGGGTGTGCAGTAAATGAACAAATAAATAAAAATGTGAATGAGCGATAATAACAGCAGCTAACACGTAGTACTTACTTTGTGCCAAGCACTTTACAAATATTAACTCATTTAATCCTAATAGAAACATTAAGATTCCCATAATAAAAGATTAAGATTCTCACAATAAAAATTTTGTTATTCCAGCCGGGCATGGTAGCTCACGCCTGTAATCCAAGCACTTTGGAGGCCAAGGCGGGCGGATCACCTGAGGTCAGGAGTTCAAGACCAGCCTGACCGACCAACATGGTGAAATCCCATCTTAAAAAAAAAAAAAATTGAAAAAAGTAAAGAAAAAAAAAATTTTGTTATTCCTCTTTTATAAACAGGGAAACTGAAACAGAGAGGTTAAATAACCTGCCCAAGGCCACACAGCTTTGAAGTCTGACAGTCGACCTTGGTCTTAACCGCTCTGCCTCCCAGTCGGCACCCCTATGGGCCATGGCCTCTCTCCCACACGCCGTCTCCAGTGGTCTCACCCTAATGCCCAAGTCCTGTCTCAATCCCATCCCCTCCTAACACATGCTGCCGTCTTAAAATTATAGTCTTTTTTTTTTTTTTGAGACAGGGTGTCACGCCAGCCCAGACTGGCATGCAGGGGTACAATCATGGCTCACTACAGCTTCAACATCCCACCTCAGCCTCCTGAGTAGCTGGGACTACAGGCATGCGCCACCATACCCATGCCTAATTTTTGTATTTTTAGTAGAAAAAGGGTTTTGCCATGTTGCCCAGCTTGTCTCAAACTCTCCGGCTCTAGCAATCTGCCCACCTCAGCCTCACAAAGTGCTGGGATTACAGGCGTGAGCCACCACGCCCACATTCTTGTTATTTTTTATTTTTATGTTTTTTGAGATGGAGTTTTGCTCTTGTTGCCCAGGCTGGAGTGCAATGGTGTGACCTCAGCTCACTGCAACCTCCACCTTCTGGGTTCAAGTGATTCTCCAGCCTCGGCCTCCCAAGTAGCTGGGATTACAGGCACCTGCCACCATGCCCAGCTAATTTTTTGCATTTGTAGTAGAGATGGGGTTTCTCCATGTTAGCCAGGCTGGTCTTGAACTCCCAACCTCAGGTGATCCGCCCACCTCGGCCTCCCAAAGTGCTGGGATTACAGGCGTGAGCCACTGTACCCGGCCGACTCTTGTTATTTTTAAGAATAATTTTATAAAATGTATTTTTTTTAATGGAAACAGGGTCTCACTAGGTTGCCGAGGATCACCTCCAACTCCTGGACTCAAGCCATCCTCCTGTCTCAGCCTCCCAAAGTGCTGGGATTACAGGTGCAAACCACCTCAACCAGCAGAAAAAATAATTTATTGAGGTGAAATTCACATAACGTAAAATTTACCACTTTAAATCGAACAACTGGCTGGGTGCTGTGGCTCATGCCTGTAATCCCAGCACTTTAGGAGGCCGAGACGGAGGATCACTTGAGCTCAGGAGTTTGACAGCAGCCTGGGCAACAGCAAAACCCTGTCTCTACAGAGAAATAAATAAAGGTAAAATACATAGAGTGAACAATTCTGTGGCATTGACTACATTCACAATGTTGTGCAAAACCACCACTTCTATCTAGATCTAACGCATTTCCATCACTCCAAAGTAAAACCCCTTACCCACGATGTAGTCTCTCCCCATTCTTCCCTCTCTCCGACCCCTGCAACCACCAGTATCTACTTTCTGTCTTTATGGATTTCTCTGTTCTGGATATTTCATAAAAATTGACTCATCCTATAGGCGACCTTTTGTGTCTGGCTTCTTTCATTTAGCATAAGGTTTGCAAAGTTCATGCACTTTATAGCATGGATCAGTATTTCATTCCTTTTCATGGGTGAATAACATTCTACGGCATGAATATACCACCGTTTGTTTATCCATTCAGGCAGATGGGCATTTAGGCTGTCTGTTCTCACTTCTTGTTTATTGTGAATAATCAGATGCTGTGTGTCCCTCCTTCCAAAAACTCTGTGAGTGAGGAAAGTTGTTCATCCTCATTCCCCAGAAGACAACACTGAGGTTCATTTGTGATACAGATGGTGACTTGAACTGAAGCCCCTGCCTCCCAAACAAAAGTGCCCTTCTTACATCCTTGTCTCCCACCAGCCATTCACTCATCTCAAGTGTCTCACCTTCCCTGGGCATCTGTTACCATACGCTGGGCTCTGGACCAGCTGCTGGCCACCTGGTGTGGACAGCTCAGGCCAAGTCCCAGACTCTGCTATAGTCTGAAGCTGCAGAGGCCTGGCAGCTGCAGTCTCACCCTCTGGGATGGGCTCCTGTCCAGCCAAGGAGTCCCAGGATCCAGGGCCAGGGGCCAGGCATACCACATCCAAGACGCGTACAGACAGGAGTGCCCAGCTCCTGTCCTCCCTGGATCACAGTTTTCCTCAATGCAAAGAGAAAGATGGCCCCCAGCAGATGGCTCCAGAGATCTGCACAGCAAACCATTGAGAGGAATGGGAATGGCTGGGCTGAAAGGTCCATCAGAAAACATAGAACTCAGAGCCCTGGAGAGAGTGGGGCAGGCAGTGAGGGTTTCCCATGCAAATCGGTCATTGCACCTCTCAGCTATAAACACACTAGAAACAGCACTTCGCAGGGACTCCTAACCATCCCTTCCTGCTGTGTAACCTTTTTTTTCTTTTTGAGACAGGGTTTTGCTCTGTCACCCAGACTGACATACAGTGGCACAATTACAGCTCACCACAGATCTTAACCTCTTGAGTTCAACTGATCCTCCCACCTCAGCTTCCTGAGTAGCTGGGACTACCAGCACGCTCCACCATGTCCAGTCAACTTTTTTTGCATTTTTTATAGAAATGGGGCCTCACCATGTTGCCCAGGCTGACCTTGAACTCCTAGGCTCAAGTGATCCACCTGCCTCGGCCTCCCAAAGTACTGGAATTACAGATGTGAGCCACCGTGCCCTGCTGCTGTGTAACCTTGGGCCAAACCTTCTCAGAGCCATCCCTGCCTAAAAGCAGGGTTCAAGATCTAGGATTCCAGATTCTAGGGTGGGAGGAGTAGGTTGTCTTTGCAGAGCCCCTCCTGTTAAAGACTACATCCAAGGCGCAGTGTGGTGCCTCATGCCTGTAATCCCAGCACTTTGGGAGGGCAACGTGGGTGGATCATGAGGTCAGGAGCTCGAGATCATTCTGGCCATGGTGAAATGCTTCTCTACTAAAAATACAAAAATTATCTGGGCTTGGTGGCATGTGCTTGTAATCTCAGCTACTTGGGAGGCTGAGGCAGGAGAATCGATTGAACCCAGGAGGTATAGATCTCGCCACTACACGCCAGCCTGGGAATAGAGTGAGACTCCGTCTCAAAAAAAAAAAAAAAAAAAAAAAGACCACATCCACTCCAGCTGTCTCTTTGTATAAGATGGTGTGGCTACGACCACTATGCAGACCACTGCCTTCCTGGCCTTTCACGAAACCACCTTCTGCCCACACGTTAGCCTGTTAATGGGACCATCCTCAGGGGGGTTCTGGCATTCCGTGTAGGGACGAACAGTCACAATAATCACTACTGGCTGGGAACTGTTCTGCATGCCTGCAATCCCAGCACTTTGGGAGATCAAGGTGGGAGGATCACTTGAGCCCAGAAGCTTGAGACCAGCCTGGGCAACATAGTAAGACCCCATCTCTACAAAAAATTTTTAAAACTACCCGGGCATCGTAGCGCATGCCTGTGCTACAAGTCTTAGTTACTTGAGAAGCCGATGCAGGAGGATCACTTGACCACAGTTCAAGGCTGCAATGAGACATGATTGCGCCACTGCACTCCAGCCTGAATGACAGACTGAGACCCTGACTCTTAAAAAAAGTCACTACTGGCTGGGCGCGGTGGTTCACGCCTGTAATCCCAGCACTTTGGGAGGCCGAGGAGGGTGGATCACTTGAGGTCAGGAGTTTGAGACCAGCCTGACCAATATAGTGAAACCCTGTCTCCATAAAAAAAATTTAAAAAGTCACTACTGCCTCTCAGACCCCCTTCCTGTCACACATGACAGAAGCCTGACAAATGTACACTGAATGAATGAATAAATGGACGAACGAACAATCTGTCACTCATTTCCCAACTTCTAGCCTCTCTATTCTAGTCTATTTACCTACCCAGCTGCCATGTGAACCTTTAGATCCTGCTGCTCCTGCAAACTGTGTGGTCTTGGGCAAATTGCTGAACTTAGCTTAGCCTTCATTTCCTCAGCTGCAAATGGGACTCTACTTGGGTAATTAGGAAGACCAAAAGAAAGCATAAGCACAGCTTCTCAAGGGCTAAGGAGAAATCCAGGAAAAGCTGTTGAAGGAAAACTGATTTTCCCCTTCCCACCCCACCCCATCACACCTCACACCACCCTAATCCTCTAATCTCTCTCTGTTCCAAAGGCTGCAGGAAAGAGCCCAACCCCTGGGCTGGTCCCTGGCTATATGTAAATGTTTATTCGAAGCTCAGCCTCCAAGGGACAAGTTATTTGCTTTGCTTGTAATTAATTCCAGAAGGCCCGGCTGGGTAATAAATTCTGCTGAAGAAATATAAACAGTTCGCACAGAGCTCCGAATCTATTGTGAGACCAAGAGAAAGGGTCTGCTAGGAATGGAATGTTCTCCCCAGTCTCCTCCAAGCTGGAGGCAGAGAGATCACTGAAGATCAGAACTGAAAGGACTCTTGGAAATCATTTGAAAAACAGCAGCTGGCAGCATGACCTTGTTCCAGGCCTGGCTGAGCACTTGTTTTATATGATACAGCTAAATTCCCATTCTAAAGATGAAGAAACTGAAGCTGAAAGTGGCAGGGAACTTTCTCCAACTAGAAAGCAAGCAGCTAGACTGGAAGTTAGACCAGGCTGGACTTCAGAGAAAAAAAAAGAAAAAGACAGCCATTCATTCAACAAAAATATACTGTGTCCCCCATGCCAGCCACTGGCACCTGGTGACGCAGCTTCTGTGGCACTTGCATTCCAGCGAGGAGAGGCAGATTTTTTTTTTTTTTTTTTTAAGACAGGTTTCAGCATGTTGGTCAGGCTGGTCTTGAACTCCCGACCTAAGGTGATCTGCCTGCCTTGGCCTCCAAAGTGCTTGGATTACAGGCGTGAGCCACCACGCCTGGCCCGAGAGGCAGATTTTTCACGTTGAGGACTAAAGTGTAATTTTTTTTTTTTTTTGAGATGGAGTCTCGCACTGTCGACCGGGCTGGAGTGCAATGGCACAATCTTGGCTCACTGCAACCTCTGCCTCCCGAGTTCATGCCATTCTCCTGCCTCAGCCTCCCAAGTAGCTGGGATTACAGGTGCACACCACCACACCTGTCTAGTTTTTTGTATTTTTAGTAGAGATGGGGTTTCTGTATGTTGGCCAGACTGGTCTCAAACTCCCAACCTCATGATCCACCTGCCTCGGCCTCCCAGACAACTCCTGGCCTTGAGTTTTATGTTTTGAGGCGGAGTCTCACTCTTTCACCCAGGCTGCAGAGCAATGGCGCGATCTCCGCTCACTGCAACCTCCGTCTCCCAGGTTCAAGCAATTCTCCTGCCTTAGCCTCTCAAGTAGCTGGGATTACAGGCGCCTGCCACCACACCTGTCTAATTTTTTTGTATTTTTAGTAGAGACAGGGTTTCACCATGTTGACCAGGCTGGTTTCAAACTCCTGACCTCAAGTAATCTGCCTGCCTCGGCCTCCCGAAGAGCTAGGATTACAGGCATGAGCCACCATGCCTGGCCATGTCTGATTTTCTTATCTTGCTCAAATTCCTATCCAAGGGGTCTGCCATACAAATGACAAATTCTCATCAGATGGGTTTTATTTAACCCTACATGTGGTGACTTACTTTCCAATCTGACTCTGCTATAACAGTACAAGATAAGGCAGCAAATCAGAATATTTTACTCCAAAACATGTTTCCCTGCCATATCTTGAAATATCTGCATCTGTAAATATAGCTAGATCTTTTTCTTCCAGGCCCTCCCAATCCTGAAGAGATTAACTAAAAGTCTAGCACCTTTTAAAGATCCAAATAGGAAATGTTTGTCATCTATTATCTCTAAGGGCAGCCACCATAAGACTTCAAAAGAACTTTGGTCTTCACAATTTTTTATCTTTTTTTTTCTTTTTAAAGATGGGGTTTCACCATGATGGCCAGGCTGGTCTTGAATTCCTGACCTCAGGTGATCCACCCACCTCGGCCTCCCAAAGTGCTAGGATTACAGGTGTGAGCCACTGCACCCGGCCCACAATCTTTTATCTTAACCTGAGCATTTCCTTTCCACGGATCCCAAGTCTTCAGACAAACTCAACCAACGGTCAACCAGAAAATGTTTAAATTTACCTATAGCCCGGAAATCCCCCAACCCCGCCACCCGATTTGAGTTGTCCCACCTTTCTCAACCAAACCAGTGTATTTCTTAAATGTATTTGATTGATGTCTTGTGCCTCCTAAAATAAATAAAACCAAGCTGTACCCCAACCACCCTGGCCACATGTTCTCAGGATCTCAGGCCATGGTCACTCATATTCGGCTCAGAATAAATCTCTTCAAATATTTTACAGAGTTTAACTCAACAACGCTCACCAGATAACGATTTGATTAGAGCAGGTGCTAAGTGCTCTGGAGAAAAGAACAAAGCTGCTTATCCAGAAGGGCACAGCCACAGTTGTGGGGGTGGTTCAAGCTCTGCAGGACAGAAACCATACAGTAGTGCTCTGGCAGGAGCACACAGTAGGTGTGTTGTAAGCAAGTTTCCAGCTAAAACTTAACACTCTTTTTGTTGTTGTTGTTCTTTGAGACAGAGTCTCGCTCTGTGGCCCAGGCTGGAGTGCAAAGGCAAGGTCTCAGCTTACTGCAACCTCCGCCTCCCGGGATCAAGCGATTCACCTGCCTCAGCCTCCAAGTAGCTGGGATTACAGGTGCGTGCCACTATACCCAGCTAATTTTTGTATTTTTAGTAGAGATGGGGTTTCACCATGTTGGCCAGGCTGGTCTCAAACTCCTGACCTCATGATCAGCTTGCCTCGACCTCCCAAAGTGCTGGGATTACCGGCGTGAGCCACCGCGCCCGGCCTTAACACTGTTTTCTTTGGGCCCAGTGCAGCTTCTTGTCAATCTGTTCAAGGTGTCTTGAAGTCACTGTGCCAGGGCTGGGGAATGGAATGATCGGTGAACAAAACTCAGTCCTTGCCACCAGAGAGCCCACACCTAACTGGTGGCACAGACAAACAGAGGAGTGTAAAACAGAAATTGATGAGGGTCATGCGGCAAGAGAGGGACAATCAGTATATATTGAGTACCTACTGTGTGCCAAGCACTGTGTTAAGCCCTGCATTATCTCATTTAAGCCTTATCACAACACTATGGGGGTGAGGAGAGGATTTTATTACCCTCATTTTAAAGATGACAAAACTGAGGTTCAGAAAGATTACGTAACCATCTCCAGGTCACAGGTGTAACAAGCAGTAGGGGTGGGATCTGAAACCCAGCCAGACACCATATTTGTGCTTCGCAGCCCTGCCCCTGTCTTAGGGAAGGACAGAAGCCAAGACATTGCTGTGGATAAACTCCCCTTCCCTGACTCTGAAGAGGGGTGCACCACACCCTGCCAGCCTGCTTTCCTTTCTGAGCAGGAAAGGTCAGCTCGGCCTGCCCTGGCACCTCCCCTCAGGTACCAGACCAGACAGACTCCTGACCCAGTCCCAGGGGCAGGAAAAGCCTGTCCAGACTTCCACCCTGCTGCACTCCCATGGAAGGCCCCATCCCGGTTACAACAGCCCCTTCCCAGGCAAGCCATGCTCTACTGTTTTTTTTGGGTTTTTTTTTTTAGACAGAGTCTTGCTCTTTCACCAGGCTGGAGTGCAGTAGCACAATCTCAGCTCACTGCAACCATCTCCCAGATTCAAGTGATTCCCCTGCTTAGCCTCTTGAGTAGCTGGGACTACAGGCTTGTGCCACCACGCCCAGCTAATTTTTTGTATTTTTTTTTAAGTAGAGATGAGATTTCACCATGGCCAAGATGGTCTCGATATCCTGACCTCATGGTCTGCCTGCCTCGGCCTCCCAAAGTGCTGGGATTACAGGCATGAGCCACCATGCCCAGCCCATGCTTCACTGTTAATAACCACTTTCACCCTCTTGGCTAATCTAACCACCTCACCCCAGCAGCCTGTATCCCAGAGCCTACTACCAGGCCTGGCACACAGCAAGTGAATTTGACAGACAGCAGGACAGACTCCATCCCAATGGAAGGCATGGGCTCCCCTGAACCGTCTCTATCCAGCTTCTGTCAGTGTCTCCTGAGCTTCCAGGACAAGTCTGGTGCTAGACCAGGCAGTTTCACCTGTGGTTCATTATTTTAACCTTTCCAGGAAGGTCTTATCTCCATTTTGCAAATGAGGAAGAGTGAAGCCAGAGAAACCTTTCCAGTCCCTAATTTACACAGCAAGTGAAGCTGCAAGCTCAGCCTGCCCTGGAACTGGCTCCCCCGGATGCCTTTCAGGTCTTGCTTCTGCAGGGAGGACTCTAACCAGTGACAGATCTCTGCTGTGGGATGAGAGCCCCCTGAGGACATGCAGCAGATGTGGCACCAACATCCCAACCCAAAGGAAAACCTGCCAGAACAGAACAGAGCCAGGCTTGTGGGCCTAAAGCTTATATAGCTTGGAAGGCTTTTTTTTTTAAAAAAAAAAAAAAAAATAGAGTACAAAAATATCTTCCTTTTGCAAATTTCACAAAACCCCTGAGCACGTGGACACATTGCTAGGCCTTGGAAAGGGCCCTGGAGCGTGAAGGGCTGGAAGCTGAAGCTGCATCAGCCTCATGGTGAATCCGCCTCGGGGCTGGAGGAAGGGCCCAGAGGCGATCTGAGCACCACCCGCCTTCACAAAGGCCCTGCCTCCAGCCCAACAGACAGATGAGGCTCTGGAAGATATTCCTTCTTCTTGTTTGGAGTCCCGCAGCTACTTAACCCTCTCTGCAGAAGGTCCAAGTCTGTCTGTCTTTCTCTTGCCATGGTTTCAGAAGAAGCAGATCTTGGCTGGGCGTGGTAGCTCACACCTGTAATCCCAGCACTTTGGGGGAGGCTGAGGCCCGAGGATTGCTTGAGTTCAGAAGTTCAAGACCAGCCTGGGCAAAGTAGCAAAATCCCCTCTGTACAAAAAATTTAAAAATTAGCCTGGTATGGTGGCGCACGCCTGTGGTCCCAGCTACTCAGGAGGCTGAGGAGGAAGGATTGTTTGAGCCCAGGAAGTCAAGACTACAGTGAGCTATGATCGCACTACTGTATTCCAGGCTGGACAACAGAACCAGGTCCTGTCCCTGACTCAAAAAAAAAAAAAAAAAAAAAGGCCGGCACGGTGGCTTACGCCTGTAATCCTAGCACTTTGGGAGGCTGAGGTGGGTGGATCACCTGAGGTCAAGAGTTCAAGACCAGCCTGGCCATCAGGGCAAAACCCTCACCTTTAAAAAAACAGAGCTCAGCTGAGTCCAGGGACCTGCAGGGATCTGCTGCTCTCAAAGGCAGCACCGCCAGATTTCTCCGTGATCCTGGGGCACATCCGCAAGAGGAGCCTTCCATGCCTGGGCTGGAATCCTGGGCTGGCAAGAGCAGCCCTATTACAAACCCCATCTCCAAACATGTGTAGGGTATGATACAGTTTACCAAATGTTCCCACATCCACATCCCATTTGGCCCACGCAACAGCCCTGGAGGTATGTGCAGGGCAAGCTTTATTGTCTCCTTTTTAAAGATGGGGACAAAAAATGAGACATCCTGTGCACCTACTATGTACTAAACATGCCAAGGGGCTTTCCACATGTGACAACTCACAGACACCCTGTGAGAAACCAAGGCTCACTCCATTTCTGGGCCTGGGCCTGAGAACGGGCCTGAAGCCCTGCTCTGCCATCTCCCAGCCCATGCCTCTGCACTGTCTCATCTCAGTCTGGCATGGCCAGCTCAGAAGGGAGCGGGCAGGCACGCTGAGACTCAGTGGGCTGGGGAGGGAGAGGCCTCCAGCTACCAAGGCGTAAGCACAGCTGAGGGCTCAATATATTAATAGAATCAAAAAAGTGAGAAGCAACCATGCCCTCTCTGGATGTGTCTGAGGAAGAACACATGGCCCTTGAGAGCTTGAAACCTATTTGAAAGCTATCACCAGCAAGGCACAGTAGCTCATGCCTGTAATCTTGACACTTTAGGAGCCCAAGGCAGGCGGATCACAAGGTCAGGAGTTCGAGACCAGCCTGACCAATAAAGTGAAACCCTGTCTCTACTAAAAATACACAAATTAGCCAGGTGTGGTGGCCTGCACCTGTAGTCCCAGCTACTTGGGAGGCTGAGACAGAAAAATCGCTTAAACCTGGAGGCAGAGGTTGCAGTGAGCCAAGATCATGCCACTGGACTCCAGCCTGGGTGACAGAGCGAGACTCTGTCTCAAAAAAAAAAAAAAAGGAAACAATCACCTTATAGACTCAGAGCTTGATGTCCTCCGCACACCCTGCCAAGCCACAGATGGTCCTATCCCCACCTCCCATTGTCCACATGCTGGGCCTTCCAGACCCTTCTGCTGACTCCTCTCAGTGCCCAAGGCAGCCACCTAGTGCTTGCCCCGGCCTGTCCAAGTCCCACCTCTGTCCTTCACTAATGCTTAATTCCTGAATATACCTATTCTACACATCTTTATGAGAAGGTGCTGTAGGGTGACCCACAGTCCTGATTTGCCCAAGAATGAGCTGAGGGGTTTCCTGAGATGCAGGACTGAGACTGTGCCAGGAAAATCAGGATGGCTGATGACTCTCATGTACTGTATGCCTGGTCCTCGGCTGGGCGCTAAGGACACATTGATCTACTGGACATGGACACTGCCCTCAAGAAGCTTCCAGTCGGAGGGTGACTACTACTCAATGAGAAACCACCATCAAAGGCACCTGTTCAGCCCCTCACACACATGACCCACCACCACCTTATGGGGGGAATATTATCACCTCCGTGGTATGCATAAGAAAACTAGGGCTCACAACGTGGCACGACGTGCCCAGAGTCAGAGCTACAAGTGACATGCCAAGATTTGAAGTTGACCCAATGAAAGAAAGAAAGGAAAGTGCAGTTTCCAGCATGCACATTATGGAGACAGAAAAAGATAGACATGTTTTAGTTAATTCATTTTTGTAGCTCCAGTGTCTAGCATGATCTAAGTATTCAGGAAATGTGTGAAGGGAGAGAGGGAGATCTAGGCTTTATTTAATTATCTCCAGGCTAGGAGATTCTATCCTCCAATTCAAAAGCTATACATTTCCCTTTTCAGTCAGTTTCAGAGCAGGTATAGGTGGCTCACACCTATAATCCTAACCCTACGGGAGGCTGAGGCAGAAGGATCGCTTGAGCCCAGGAGCTTGAGACCAGCCTGGGCAACACAGTGAGACCCCATCTCCACAGAAAATCTTGGAGGCTTCAGTGAGCTATGATTGTGCCACTGCACTCCAGTCTGGGTGACATAGCAAGACCCTATCTCAAATAAGAAAAGAAAAGGAAAAAAAGGTTTCAACTGTTTCCCTTCAGCACCAGGACCAGAAAGGAAGTGAGAAGACGGAAAGGATGCTTCTTCCTTAAGTCAGCAGCTCGAGGCTCACTTCCTCCAGTGAATATCTTTCCTGACTCATTCTCCCACCCAAGTCTGGCCCCATGCTGTGCCAGGCCCCAGTCAGGAGCTGGGAGTCCAAGAGATAAAAGATAGCAGAGAGGGAACTGACATGTCACCAGTCATCTACAATACAAAGTGCCATCCTGGAAGCCTGCATGGAGCTAAGGGAGCCAAGAAGAGGCCATTTACTCTGCCTGGGCAGGGAGCAGAGTCAAGGGAGGGCTTCCTGTCTAGAGCTTCATTGAAATGTCTTTTTTTTGTGAAGCTCTTATTGCCCAGGCTGGAATGCAATGATACCATCTCAGCTCACTGCAAACTCCGCCTCCCAGGTTCAAGTGATTCTCCTGCCTCAGCCTCCCGAGTAGCAAGATTACAGGCATGTGTCACCATGCCCAGCTAATTTTGTAGTTATAGTAGAGACGGGGTTTCTCCATGTTGGTCAGGCTGGTCTTGAACTCTCAACCTCAGGTGATCTGCCCACCTCAGCCTCCTAAAGTGCTAGGATTACAGGCGTGAGCCACCAAGCCCGACCTGAAGTGTCTTTAAGTTCAACCTGAAAATATAAGGAAGATTTCACTGGAAAAGGAAGGGCATTCCAGCTAAAGAGATTGGCTTGAGCAAAAGTACAGAGGTGTGAAAAGTACAGACTGTTGAGGCAAGATCCAAAAAAGTCAATGCAGCCAGGTTGTTAGCAGTGTGGGGGGGACAGCTGGGGAAGGAGCATGGAAGGGACACTAGGGACAGATCCTGAAGGGCCTCCAGTGCCACCTAGAGAATGGAGACTTTCCTATAGGATATGGGGAGCAATAGGTTAGGTTTTAGGCTGGGAAGGATATGGCCAGATGTGAATTTCAGAATCAGAGGATGATTTGGAGGGTTGGGAATGAGCAGAAAGAGAGCAACTAGAAGGCAACTGTAATGGTCCCGGCCAGGCGTGCGGCTTGATCAGAGCCAGTGGCTGTAAAACGAGGAGAACAGTACTTTGGGAGACATGTCTCTATCACCATTCAGTTTGGATCCCCTGAACTGGGGCTGCCCATGGGAAGGAATGGGTTTCTTTTCTCCAGGGAGCTCGGCCCACCCCCATCCAGCTCTACACTCAAAGGGAAGTCGAGACCAGAGCAACCTACGTCTGTCTGTGCACTGGGTCAGGGCTCAGTGTAGGGTCGGGTCATGGTTCTTTGAAAGTTCTTCCTACTACAAAGTTTACTCTGCAAATGGTGAACATCAGAAGTGGCTGAATTGTTTTAAGTGTGCATACTGAATCGCTGCTGCCGAGCAGTCTGCACTGGGAGAAACCACGATGCATATTAACCACTTGATTATGGTGTGTAATCATCTTTGTCATTTTTAGAATATCAAAAAAAAATCTGTTGCAAAAAAAAAAAATCTCCTTATTAAGTTTTAAAATGTCTCTAGGTTCCTCCCAGTACCCTGGGGCAATACAGACTCATCATAAAATCAACCAGTGATGAGCCCTGCTAATGTGCTGGGTGCTTTCATTAGCACAGCTGTAACAGAGAAAGGATGAACACATTATCCCCAGAGGCTGGAAAACTTTCCTACAGACATGCAATTACTGGTAGAGGGGAGGTGAGAACCCCAGCCTGCTGCCTCTCTCCACCACTCCACATGGCCTCAGTGTGCCCAAAGATAGCCCTCCAATCTAAAGAGACTAGCATGCACATCCCCTGGCTGCCAGCCCCAAAGCCTGGAGCTGCTTCTCCTAAGACATAGTTTCCCAACTGTCTCATGTCCATGGGCTCCTCTGGGAGCAGCCATCAGACCTCTGCAGTGTCTCCTGGGCTGGAGGAAGCTTTGCTCTCCAGATCTTCAGCACGGTACACCCTGGTTTCCAATGCAGATTTGCTGAGCCCAGTGTCTCCTGATATGCCCACCACCTTTTCTTTCTCCAGGCCAAAACACTCACTGTGATGCCATGGGACAGAACTTTCACTTTTCACCCTAGTTGTTTTTTGTCCTCAAGCAG
>PVKP010039974.1:0-19791 GCA_004027715.1 Plecturocebus donacophilus
TTTTTTTTTTTTTTCTGTAGAGACAGGGTTTCGTCATGTTGGCCAGGCTGGTCTCGAACTTTTGACCTAAAGCAATCTGTCTGCCTCAGCCTCCCAAAGTGCTGGGATTACAGATGTAAGCCACTGCACCCAGCTATTTTTACTGGTTAAATGTGGATAAATCTGGCAACCTTCACATTGGGCCCTGCTTTTCCTTACCCCTGGGACTTTTTAAAATGCACCATCCTTCAGCTAAAACACCAAGCCTCTTTTTCATACCTTGGCTAAGTAATTGAGTCAGAGGCACTAAATCTTCATTTTCACCTTTCACAGAGTGCAGTTATTGCTGGTATGTGGCTACCAAGTCAGAAACTATATTTCCAAGCCCTTTGCATCCAAGTGGGCCCTGTGACTAGATGTCCCCAGTGGAATGTGAGTGTAAATATGCAGCCACTTCTGAGCACAGTGGTTAAAAGGCAAGTATGCCTTCTCTGCCCTATTTTTTCAGCTACCAACTGGAAGTAAAGGACTTCAAGGTCCTAGGAGATGACGGAGCTACAAGATGGGTGGAGCCTGGATCCCCAAATCACTGTGAGGAAGCCTACTCACAAACCAAACACATTGGTAGTTCCATGAATGAGAAGTAAACTTCAGTCATGTCAGTGAAATGTGGGAATGTGAGGGTTTGTTTGTTACAGCAGCTGACATTACCTTTGCTAATATACCCATTCTTTGGGTGTGAGTTTTGATATCCCTTCCTCATAGTGGGCATCCCAAACTGGGTTAGTAGTTCCTCTTATGTGCTCTCAAACACTCCCATTTTTACTCCTCCAGTAACACCCACCATACTGTATTGTGATCAGCTCTTTGCTCATCTATTTACTTTTCCTGCAGGACAAAATGTTTCTTGGAGGTTGGTATCATGATTGTCTTGACCATGGTTATATCTGCAAAGCATAGTACAGATTAATTAATGAATGAATGAATTAGTGGGGTCTTTCCAATTCTTTGAGTCTGTTTCCTTATCTTTAAAATTGAGAGGACAGACAAAATAATCTGTAAGATATCTCCCAAATCTATGATTCAGGAGTCTATAAACATAACTGAAGTGGATACCTATTGTTTTGTCTTCCCAGAAACCCCCTTTCCTTGAGGGAATACTTATTCCATTCCATGTGGTTCTGATGACCTTGAAATCATTGCAATTCATGCACCCCACACTGTCCCACCTTTTATCACCACAAAGGTGGGCAGGTTACCCAGGCTGGATTATAGGGTTCCACCTTCTTTCAGCAGTGATTGGTCAGGGACAGAACCCAATCCATATTTTTCCCTGAATTTATATATATATATATATATATACACACACACACACACACACACACACACATATATATATGAAATCAGGGAAAAAAATTTGGATTGGGGCCTGTCCCTGACTAATCACTGTTGAAGGAAGGCGGAACCCTATGTACATATATAAATTAAATATATGTCTAATTTATACATACATACATATATGTATATACATATATATACAAAACAGACTTCAGTTTAGCCTTTATTTTAAGGTTTGTGTATAGTGTAAGGTAAGAGTTGAGTTTCTCTTCTATATATACACTTATGCAGCTGTGATACATCAGGTGCTGCAGTGGTAACCAGAGGGGCCACTGGGCCAAAGAAAAGTATTTTTTTTTAAATGGTGGTTGTTGAAATGATAGAGATCTGGGCATATTTAAATGACTGTGGAAAGGATTCCATAGAGGCAGGGAAGCTGAACCCATAGGTGACCAACACATATGGCTCCTGAGGATGGAGGAAGGGCGAGGACACAGAACATAGGAAGGAAGCATGGCCTGATGCAAGTGGCCTGACACAGAACATAGGAAGGAAGTCACCTCCTCATGCAAGTGTGAAGAAAGAGTGGAAGATTTGCAATGGTCACTGTAAAAAATGGAAGAATGAACTGATCCCTTTGTGGTTATTAACTATGAATTCACAATGATGTTCCTCTGCCTTGTTGTGTTGTTTTTTTGTTTGTTTGTTTTGTTTTTCTAGCAGTACACATGGTCACTTGAATTTGAAATCAAATGTTTGGATTCATCCAGGTTCTAAGTGAGATGAAAAGTAGAGGAGCAGGGGATCTCAAGATGGCTGAATAAGAAGGAGATCCAGAAAACAGCTCCCAGGGAGAGAGACACAGAAGCCAAGTGGTCTCCACAATTCCAAACGAGGTACCAGGTTCATTTTGTGGGTCTGGTTAGACAGTGGGTATAAACCAAATAGGGCAAGTTGAGACAAGGTGGGGCACTGCCCCACCCAGGCGGTGCATGCAACTGACTGGAGGACCAAGGGATCTGCCACTCTGAGACTTCGGTTCAGATACAGTGCTCCACCCAAGCCCTCTACAACCCAGAGAACAGGAGATCTTCACCAGGCTGAAAAGCCTCAGCAAGCTGCCTGAACAGGGCAAAACAGCAACTTTGGCCAGTGCAGGGGATGTCAGCATAGATCTAGGCAGAAGCACTGGCTGACACAAAAGCCAGAAAGCCAGCTGGACAGAGCCACCTGCCCCCAGAAAGAAGGGGAATGGAAAACAGGGAAAGAGCCCATATGGCAGGACGGGTTCCCCCGACCTCTACACAAAGCCCAGCAGGCTAAAAAAGTCTCACTCCAAAGTTTTGCACCCAGAACATCAGTTAGAGAGCAACCAGGAATGATTGAGCTCTGTGGGGGTCGGGGGGGGTGAAGAGAAGCAGCCATTGCAGAAGCCCGCCTAATTTTCCTGAGTAAATAAAAGATGCAGTAGCTCCACTGAATGCATGGCAGCCCAGCAGCACCTCTGCAGGCAGACAAAGGAAAGGCTGCCTCCCTAAGCAGCTACCTGAGATCAAAGCTATATAAATCCAAGGAGATGGGAAGAAACCAGTGCAAGAAGAATGAAACCATCAAAAACCAGAATGCCTCTTCCCCACCATAAGATCACAACTCCTCACCAGCAAGGGAACAAAGCTGGACAGAGAACAAATTTGATGAATTGACAGAAGCAGGCTTCAGAAGGTGAGTAATAACAAACTTCTCTGGTTAAAGGAAGATGTTCTATCCCAATGCAAAGAAACTAAAAACCTTGAAAAAGGGTTAGAAGAAATGCTAACTAGAATAATCAGCTTGGAGAATAATATAAACAACTTGATGGAGCTGAAAAGCACAGCACAAGAACTTCGAGAAGCATACCTAAGTTTCAATAGTCAAATAATCAACCAGAAAAAGTATATCAGAGATTGAAGGTCAACTCAATGAAATAAAACTAGAAGGCAAGAAAAGAGAACAAAGAGTGAAAAGAAATGAACAAAAAACTTCAAGAAATATGGGATTATGAGAAAAGACCTAATCTACACTTGACTCGTATACTGGAAGATGATGGGGAGGTATGAATCCAAGCTAGAAAACACTCTTCAGGATATTATCCAGGAGAACATCCCTAACCTAGCAAGGCAGGCCAACATTCAATACAGGAAATACAGAGAACACCACAATGATACTCCTCTAGAAGAGCAATTCCAAGGCACATAATCATTAGATTCACCAGCTTTGAAATGAAGGAAACAATACTAAGAGCAACCAGAGAGAAAGGTCAGATTACCCACAAAAGGAAGCACATCAGACTCACAGCAGATCTCTTGGCAGAAACTCTACAAGCCAGAAGAGAGTAGGGGCCAATATTCAACATACTTAAAGAAAAGAACTTTCAACCCAGAATTTCATATCCAGCCAAACTAAGATAAGTGATGGAGAAACAAAATCCTTTACAGACAAGTAATTGCTGGGAAATTTTGTCACTACCAGACCTGCCCTACAAGAGTTCCTGAAGGAAGCACTAAACATAGAAAGGAAAAACCAGTACCAGCCACTGGAAAAAAAGAACCAAATGGTAAAGACCAATGACACAATGAAGAAATTATGCCAACCAAAGGGCAAAACAACCAACCAGTAATAAAATAGCAGGATCAAATTCACACATAACAATATTAACATTAAATGTAAACAGACTAAATGCCCAGTCAGAAGACACAGACTGGCAAATTGGATAAAAAGCCAAGAACCATCGGTGTGCTGTATTCAGGAGACCCACTGCACATGCAAAGACACACATAGACTCAAAATACAGGGATGGAAGAAGATTTACCAAGCAAAAGGAGAGAAAAAAAAAAAAAAGCAGGGGTGGTAATCCTAGTCTCTGAAAAAATGGACTTTAAACTAACAAAAATCAAAAGAGACAGAGAAGAGCGTTACATAATGGTAAAAAGGATCAATACAACAAGAAGATCTAACTATGCTAAATATATATACACTCAATACAGGAGCACCCAGATACATAAAGCAAGTCCTTAATGACCTACAAGGAGACTTATACTCCCACGCAATAATAGTGGGAGACTTTAACATTCCACTGTCAATATTGGACAGATCGATGAGACAGAATATCAACAAGGAAATCCAGGACTTGAACACAGATCTGGACTAAGCAAACTTAATAGATATTTACAGAACTCTCAACCCCAAATACACAGAATATACATTCTTCTCAGCATCACATTGCACTTACTTTAAAATCAACCACATAATTGGAAGTAAATCACTCCTCGGCAAATGCAAAAGAATGGAAATCATAACAAAAAGTCTCAGACCACAGTGCAATCAAATCAGAACTCAAGATTAAGAAACTAACTCAAAGCCGCACAACATCATGGAAAATGACAACTGGCTCCTGAATGTCAACTGGATAAACAATAAAATGAAGGCAGAAATAAAGATGTTCTTTGAAACCAAAGGGAACGAAGACACAACATACCAGAATCTCTGGGACACTCAAAGCAGTGTCTAGAGGGAAATTCATAATAAATGCCCACATGAAGAGCAAGGAAAGTCTAAAATTGACACCCTGTCATCAAAATTGAAAGAGTTAGAGGAGCAAGATAAAAAAAACCTCAAAAGTTAGCAGAAGACAAGAAATAACTAAGATCAGAGCAGAACTGAAGGAGATAGAGACACAAAAAATCCTTCAAAAAATCAACAAACCCCGGAGCTGATTTTCTGAAAAAATTAACAAAATAGATAGACTGCTAGCCAGACTAATAAAAAAGAAAAGAGAGAGAATCAAATAGATGCAATAAAAAAAGATAAAGGGGACATCACCACCAATTGACAGAAATACAAAATATCATCAGAGATTACTACAAACAACTCTATGCACACAAACCAGTAAATCCAGAAGAAATGGGTAAATTCCTGAACACTTGCACTCTCCAAAGACTAAGCCAGGAAGAAGTTGAAACCCTGAATAGACCAATAACAAGAACTGAAGTTGAGGCAGCAAATAGCCTACCAACTAAAAAAAGCCTAGGTCCAGACAGGTTTACAGCCAAATTCTACCAGATGTACAAAGAGGAGCTGGTACCACTCCTTCTGAAACTATTCCAAACAATACAAACAGAGGAAATCCTTTCCAACTAATTTTATGAGACCAACATCATCCTAATACCAAAACCGGGCAGAGATACAACAAAAAAAGAAAACTTCAGGCCAATATCCATGATTTGATGCAAAAATCTTCAATAAAATACTGGTAAACAGAATGCAACAGCACATCAGAAAGCTTATTCATCATGATCAAATAGGCTTCATCCCGGGGATGCAAGACTGGTTCAACATATGCAAGTCTATAAACGTAATTCACCACATAAACAGAACCAAAGACAAAAACCACATGATTATCTCAATAGATGCAGAGAAGGCCTTCAACAAAATTCAACAGCCCTTTATGCTAAAACCCTCAATGAACTAGGTATTGATGGAATGTATCACAAAATAATAAAAGCTATTTATGACAAACCCACAGCCAATGTCATACTGAATGGGCAAAAACTGGAAGCATTCCATTTGAAATCTGGCAAAAGACAAGGATGCTCTCTCTCACCACTCCTATTCAATATAGAATTGGAAGTTCTAGCCAGAGCAATCAGCCAAGAAAAAGAAATAAAGTGTATTTAACTAAGAAAAGAGGAAACCAAATTGTCTCTATTTGCAGATGACATGATTGTATATTTAGAAGACCCCATCATCTCAGCCCCAAATCTCCTGAAACTGATAAGCAGCTTCAGCAGAGTCTCAGGATACAAAATCAATGTGCAGAAATCACAAGCGTTCCTATACACCAATAACAGACAAACAGAGAGCCAAATCAAACTGAATTCCCATTCACAATTGCTACAAAGAGAATAAAATACCTAGGAATACAATAAAGGATGTAAAGGACCTCTTCAAGGAGAACTACAAACCACTGCTCAATGAAATAAGAGAAGACACAAACAGATGGAAAAACATTCCATGCTCATGATTGGAAAGAATCAACATCGTGAAAATGGCCATACTGCCCAAAGTAATTTATAGGATTCAATGCTATCCCCATCAAGCTACCAATGACCTTCTTCACAGAACTGGAAAAAAAACACTTCAAACTTCATATGGAACCAAAAAAGAGCCAAAACAATCCTAAGCAAAAAGAACAAATGGCTAAATAAATTTACAAAGATGGGGAGTAGTGGCTCACGCCTGTAATCCCAGCACTCTGGAAGGCCAAGACAGGTGGATCACCTGAGGTCAGGAGTTCAAGACCAGCCTGGCCAACATGGTGGAACCCGGGCTCTATTAAAAATACAAAAATTAACTGAGCATGGTGGTGGGTACCTGTAATCCCAGTTACTTGGGAGGCTGAGGCAGGAGAATCACTTGTACCTGGAGGTAGAGGTTGCAGTGAGCTGAGATCATCCACTGCACTTCAGCCCAGGCAACAAGAGCAAAACTCTGTCTCAAAAACAAACATGAACAAATAAATAAGGTTATATAAAGAGCTCTCAGAATCAATAGGAAAAGTTGAGTATAGTAATAGAAAAAGTACGACAAAGATAAAAATAGGCAATTCAAAGAGGAAAAACAATGGCAAATAAAGATGTTCAAATCAACAATAAAAAGGAGTCACAGATTTTAAAAAATATTAAGTGGTTACACATATCCATCAGACTGTGAAAGATTAGCAAGATTGACAAAACCTAATTTTGGACAAGATGTTGGGAAAGGGGTAGTCTCATGAGCCATGGAAAGAGCATACATCAGTAAGCACTTTCTGAAGGGTAGATATGAAGTATCAAAACTTTTAATCTACTTTTTGACACTGAAATTCCCCATTTCAGAATGTATCCTGTGAAAATCATTTCACAAGCACATAAGAACATATGTTCATCACACGATGTTTTAAGACCAGGGAAAGTTATAAACAATCTAAATGTCCATCTCAGTGGTACAAAAGAATATTATGTAGTCATCTAAGTGCTTATGAAGTTCTACATTAACACAGGAAAATGTTCACAGCAAATTATTGAGTGAAGCAGCAATTACAGAGCATAATGTATACGATGCTCTCACTTATGTAAATGTATATATCTTTAAATAGGACTATTTGCATATTCACCAGATTCCTGAAATTCCAGGTGGTAGAATTTGTGATTTCTTCTTTATAATTTTTCACAATTTCTGTGTTTTTCTTAATAATAGCCAGGAATATATTTTGTAATGAAAATTAAAAAATAAAGAAATTTTATTCTGAAGTGAGGGCATATACCAGTGAGCAAGAGGAATGAG
This sequence comes from Plecturocebus donacophilus, assembly GCA_004027715.1. Taxonomy (NCBI): domain Eukaryota; kingdom Metazoa; phylum Chordata; class Mammalia; order Primates; family Pitheciidae; genus Plecturocebus; species Plecturocebus donacophilus. The sequence goes on from PVKP010039974.1 coordinate 7,678, forward strand.
CCACACGGGGAGTGTGGCTGGAATGTGATTCTCAGCAAGGAGAGCCCTTTCAATTAATGGTGTGTGGACCTTGCCATGCATGCTAATGGGAGATTGGCCAGATCCTGAACCTACCTTCTCCCCAGCTCCACTCACCTCGGCCTTGGTGAGTCTGAGCCTGAGACTCATCATTTGTGAAACAGGATTTTAGTAATTTGCCTCAAATCATGGAATTAAAAGATAAAAACACCTGAATTTGAAGCAGGTAGCCGAGTCCAGAGGCTCTGCATAACTGCTGCTCTAAATGACATTAACTTTGCTCAGGAGAGCTCAGCAGCAAACCTTGGTTTCCTCCCTCAGTCTCCTATTACAGATTTCCATCGCAGCTCCTGAAGACTTTGCTGCAATCCTTTCTTGATTACCAGACATTTGCTTTAGATCTGTACTGTCCAATACAGTAGCCATTTACCCCCCTGTGGCTATTTCAATTGAAATTAACCAAAATTAAAATTTAAAACAATGTTTCAGTTGCACTAGCCACTTTTCACTCACTCAATACCACACACAGCTATTGGCTTCTATGAGAGGCAACACAGACATAAAATAGTTCCATCATCACAGAAAGTTCTGAGCTCTGGGAGGCCAGGAATGGTGTCTAGCTCACCACTGTGTTCTCAGCAGCTAGCTGAGTGTCTGATACCCAACAGACCCTCACTGAAAGAGTAAGGAATTAATGATTCCATCCATCAACTCCAAGCACACTGATGCTAGGTGGGAAAGGCATTTAGCAAGAGCTAACTTTTCAGCCAAGTCCCAAAGGTAATTATACAAATGGGTGGGTCAAGAGAAGGGTAGAGCATTCCGGATGGGGAAAAGACATTGATTTAGTGAGAAATGTGAAGGGACTTGGCACCGCCAAGCTATTGTTCTCAGTCTCTTTGCTCACTGCCAATTAGAAATCATCCTAGGCGGTGTTTTCTTATCAGGCTTCCTCCAGTGTGCACACAACCTGATTTGGTATTGTGAGGCCTGCTCTGACTAATTGAGCTCTTGGCAGTTTTAGATTTTTTAAATTTTTGTTTTGTTTCATTATTAAGTTTTGATTGGAGGTGAAACCATATACCCCAAAGAACTACAAGAAGTTTTCCAAGATACCTTTAATCCAAATGCCCATTAGTTCAAATGTTCATATAATCATTATCAAAATAGGTGTGCCTTAAATGGCCCTGGAGTATAGGGAGGCAGCTGAATTCTGTACAGGAGCTTCGTTCCATCCCCTGACAGGAGATTCCAAGTCAGTGAGTTACTGCAGGAGGCATAAAAACAGAATTGGTCACAAACCAGTTCTAAGAATCACCCTTTTTATCCCCCAGGTTTAATATTGACCTAAGCTACGTGGGGTTGAAACCCAGTTTTGCCACCTACTAGTTATGTGACATCTCTGAGCCTTTATATCCTTTTCTGTAAATGGAGATAGATACTAGACGTGTCAGGAGTATTAAGTAAGCAATGAGTGTAAAGTGCTGTGATTGTTAATTTTATATGTCACTTTGACTGGGCTCCGGGGTGCCCGATATTTGGTTAGACACTGTTCTCAGTGTTTCTATGAGGGGGCTTCTAGATGAGATGAACATTTGAATTGGCAGACTGAGTAAAGCAAACTGTCACCCACAATGTGGGTCGGCCTCATCCAATCCATTGAAGGCCTGAATAGAGCAAAAAGGCTGAAAAAGGGAGAATTCTCTCTCTGCTTGTCTTCAAGCTGGGACATCAGCCTTTTCCTGCTTTCAGATTGACTCTAACACTTATCCCATCAGCTCTTTGGATGCTTGAACTTAAACTCGGACTGGAACTCACACCATCAATTGAACCTGATTCTCAGGTCTTTGGCCTCAGACTGAAACTATACCATCGGCTCTTCTAGGTCTCCACCTTGCTGACTGCTAATCTTGGGACTTAATCTTCATAATCATGTGAGCCAATTCATCTCTCTCTCTCTCTCTCTCATCATCTATCTATCTATATTTCCTTTTGGGTCTGTTTTTCTGGGGAACTCTGACTGATAACAAGTTCTTAGTATACAGCCAAGTACATAGTAAGCACTAAATGGGAGTTTATTTAATACATCATAAATAACAAAAATGTGCATGCTTTTGCCATATTTCTGAATGCATTTCTGCAATTGACAAGTGTTATTAAGGATGAAAGTCATAATGATAATTATTACATTAACTATTGTTTATTAAGCTCCTAATAAACACTAATCTTTACAACAACCCAGAAATGCCTATTAGTCCATCCTCTACCTCACTTCTATCTTGATCCAAATCACCATCACTCCATGCCTGCCCTATGGGATCAGTAGCCACTTATCTGATCCCCTGGTGTCCACTCTGACTTCCCATAGGGCATCAGGGGTGTCTTTTTAAATAGTAAATCAGAGCTTATCATCTTCATATCCAAAACCTGCCAGTGACTACCCATCTAACAGAGTGGCAGAGCTGGATTCAACTTTGTCATAAGTAAGAATTTAAGATAATCACTATATCCAAAACACTATGTCTTATACTATTATTTTCCCTACATCAGGGTGAGTAAATTGAGGTTCAGGGAGAAGAGGTTGCCTATCAAAGGCTGCTCAGTAAGTTAGTGACAGGTCAACGGTTTGAGCTCCGTCTAAATCCACAATTGGTCTCAATCACAATGATGAATGAATGGTCTGTAATTAAAGAGTGCGAGGCCCTCAGACCACAGGTGTTCTCAGCCCATTCCCAGGCTAGGACGCTTGGGAAGAGTCAGTGCTAACCTCTTGATCACCTTTCCCCTTTCACAGACATGAGAAAAGATAAGGGGTGTTCTCTGGTCACAGGCTCCGGCTCCTTGGATGGCAGTGAGACTCAGTCCCCACAGAGCTTTTCTGCAGGCTTCCCTGTACATCTCCCGCCTGCCTCCTTCCATGTCTCAGCTTCACATTCCCATTGCCCTGTCTTTGCGCTCCTTCCCCAGAACGTTCCCAGACAAAAGAAATGCCTAAGACACAGCGAATACCCGTCTGAAATACCTAACATTCCCTGTCCTGTAACATAGCAGGAGGAGTTCTGATACACAGACACACTTCTGATTCTGTGTTTATGTTGTCCTTGAAGACAGACTAGCTGGGAAATTAAACGATCCCAACCTCCAGTGTATAATCTCTACCATTTGGGTGTGCACTCGACGTAAATCAGTAATCAACTTTTCAGTCTAATGTTATGTATTCTTCGTTCCTGAATATTATGAATAACTTAATTCTACTATTTACATGGTTCATGCATGTATTTAATTTTATATTTAAATATTTTTGGATTTATATGTAGTTTTATGTATTCTATATATCATATGTTTACATGTCTATGACTGCAACTTAGTTACTAGCTCAACACTGACAACTCCCAAATTTATACCTCCATTCCAGACATTGCTCCTCAGTTCCAGACCCATCTATCCAGCAAGCCACTCAACACCCCACTTTCATGTCTCCCAGACATAAAAGTTCAGCAAGTCCAAAACTAACTCATGATCTCCCTCCCAGAGCCTGTTTGTCTTCTCATACTCAGTAAATGTCAGCCCCCCTCCCACCAGGTGTTCAAGCTAAACACCAAGATGCCATCCTTAGCACCACCTTAGCATGCATCCCCAAATCTTGACTACCTTGCCTCTTAAACTCATTCATTTATCAGTCTACTCATTTAACAATTATGTATTTTATAGCATTGTATTTAAAATGAATGATATAATGGTAAACAAGATAGATATGTCCTTGTCTTTTAGAGCTCATAATCATAAATCACAACAGCACATTTGGGTGAACAAATGAAGATAGTTTTATACAGGATAGAGACTTTATATAGTTTCATTAGTGTGTAATCACATATTCTGTGTTAGATCTCATCATGGACTATCTATAAAGAGATATAGTGTCTAGGGGCATGAATTTTAAAATCAGAATTATTTGATCAATAAGTTGATATGCTCTTATTACACATCTATGACATGCTAAGCACTTTGTAGGCATTAGGAATTCAGCTAACAATAAACAAAGTCTTTACACCCCCAGCATTTTGGAACACTTTCCCGTTCCAAGGAAACAGTCCATCTTGATGGACTGACTAATTTATTCCCTCTGAGGAAGCCGAATGCTCACTTCTGCAAAGTCCCTTGCAGCTAAGTTGCAGGCATGTAAACTGGGCTCAGCCAATCAGAAGCCTTCCTAAACTATTTGATGCAAGGAAGGTGGTACTAGGAAAAAATTTGTTTAAACAAGAGTGGTAACACCTACATCTATTTCTCAGAGGCAGGAATCGGAGATGTTTTAGCATGAGTGACTTGGTGGTTACATTAGGAGTATAAGGTGCTGAATTAATTCAGTGACTCAGCCTGTGACTTGGAGAGTAGTTCATGTTTGGTTCACCAGGGTCACTCAATATCTTTTATAAAAATCACTTATTTGTTTCTACTAACCAATATTGGGTTCTGTTGTTTACAACTAAGAATCCAATGTGATATACCTGGGTTGAATCTCAGGCCTTAAAGATATTAGCTGGATGTTTCTGGGTAAATTATTTAACTTCTTTCACCCTGCTCCCTCACCTGCAAAATGAAAAATATTCAGTGCAATACCTCATGGGCTTGTTGGGAAGGCTGGTTGGGGTTTTCATTAGAGTTTTCCAGCCTTGATGTCTCAATGTGCTCTTCTGAAATAACTGTCATTCTAAGAATTCAAGGAATGGTTTTTTGTTTCTCCCCTTACTTCGGTTCCTTCTACCTCTTTCCTGAGCAGAATCCTCTTCTGAAGCTTCCAGTCAATTGATGCAACTTTGAGAATTAGAACCAGGCCCCCTGTAAAGAAGATAGAATTCAGAGTGAGACAGACCTGGGTGTAAATCCTTGCTCTGCACCTCCCAGCTGTGTAACCTCAGGTGAATTGCTCAGCATTGCATTGCATACTTTAATTGCAGAATGAGATTTTCCATGCCCCTGCAAACATCACTAAATACCAGAAAATGAACCGCTTGTAATGTAAGTGCTATTGTTTGCCAATGGTTTATCAGATGGCAGGGAAAATAGCCATACATCATACCATCAGCTCCTTTGACACAGCATTTAACAGTCTGCAATGTTTCTATATTATCTGATATTCACAACAACCTGGAGTGAGCTATGCAGAATCGTTATTTTAATTCCCACTTCACAGAAGAAATTGACACCAAGTCAGTATTTTTTCTGCTATACCCAAGTGTTAGGGGTGAACAGAACATTTCAATTATATCTTTTGTCTCTAGGACTAAAAGTGATATTTAAAAGACAATCAATTGACCAAGTCTGGTGCCTCATCCCTATAATCCTAGCACTTTGGGAGGCCTAGGTGAGGATTGCTTGAGCCCAGGAGTTTGAGAAGAGCCTAGGCAACATGTGAAATCCCTCTCTACCAAAAAGGATACAAAAATTGGTCAGGTGTGGTGGTGTGTGAATGTAGTCCCAGCTACTGGGAAGCTTAGATGGTAGGATCGCTTCAGTTCAAAAGGCGGAGGTTGGGGTGGGCCAAGATTGTGCGACTGCACTTCAGCCTGGGCGACAAAGCAAGACCTTGTCCCAAAAAATTAAAAAAAAAAAAAAACTAAAACTAAAAAATGTTAAAAATAACTAAAGGAGGCCAGGTGCAATGGCTCACATCTATAATCCCAGCACTTTGGGAGACCAAGATGGCCAGATCACAAGGTCAAGAGATTAAGACTATCCTGGACAACATGGTGAAACCCCGTCTGTACTATAAATACAAAAATTAGTTAGGCATAGTGATGCATGCCTGTAATCCCAGCTACTCAAAGGCTGAGGCAGGAGAATTGCTTGAACCCAGGAAGCAGAGGTTGAAGTGAGCCGAGATGGCACTCCAGCCTGGCAACAGAGTGAGACTCCATCTCAAAAAACATATAAATAAATAAAAATAAAATAACTAATGGAATAAAATACAATACACTAAAGCTGCTAATTTTCTAGTATATTTGATAGTAATCTTTTGAACCCCTTCCTGCTTTTGGAGGAACTCCCTATTAGGTGATCTGACTATGAAAACCAAAGAGGACTCTCCCTGCTCCCTGGTTCTTGAACCTGGGCACACAATCTGAGAATAGTCCACAGGGTGTTCCAACTCAAGTCTGTGACTACCGAGCAATCAATCCAATGACACAGAGGACATTGGGACTTTAACTCAAATGACAGCAAGTTCAGTGCTAGAAGCTTGAGGGTCCAGTGGTGGCAGCAGTGGTGACATAGTGGCTACCTGCTAGCAAGCACCTCCTCAGAGCAAAGGGGATGGGGATCTTCAGCTGTGGCCTAACTCCCTGGGATACATGCATTTCCAGAGCTGGTTCTCTGGTCTTCCATCAATTTTGGAAGCTACTCAATATCTTTTCAATACATGTATCTTCTTGCTAAAATCTTTTCCTTGCATGCAATAAGACTAAGTGGTACCCCCAGGGAAACATTCACATGACCTACTGAGATGTTCTCTCTAATGCATCTGGCCTCAGAGCAGGATTTATGGGTAGACTGGTCTGACCTGAGCTCCCTCCAACCTCCAAAGTCTGGAAGACTTTGTTTTCTTGTTTTGCTTTGATTTTTGAGATGGATCTTGCTCTGTCACCCAGGCTGGAATGCAGCGTCACAGTCTCGGCTCACTGCAACCCCTGCCTCCTGGGCTCAAGCAATTCTTTTGCTCAGCCTCTCGAGTAGTTGGTAATACAGGTGTCCGTATCACATCCAGCTCATATTTGTATTTTAGTAGAGACAAGGTTTTGCCATGTTGGCCAGGCTGGTCTCGAACTCCCAACCTCAAGTGATCCACCCGCCTTGGCCTCCCAAAATGCTGGGATTACAGATGAGAGCCACCATGCCTGGCCTGTAAGACTTTGAGTGGCAAAGGTGCTTTGAGTCACTTACAGGGTAGACCCATACCAGGGATCACAAGGACAATGGGCCAGCTAGCCTCCGGTGTCCTGCGGACCTATGTCCTGTGTTTACACTGTCAATTCTACCACCACCTACAGACAATCTCAATACACATACAACTCATGACAAACAAGAGCCAGTCTAGTAAAAGAATGCCTGAAAGAGCACTGTGAGAGGGCATTTTCAAAGTGTTTTTAGTGAGCAGCTACCACTAAGAAGGAAGTGGGCATGGACTCAGAGCAAAAGAAAGACAAATTCATTAGAAAGCCCAGTGAAGACTGTTTAGGAACTTCCTTGTGCAAAGCAGACACTTTGTGGGATTTCTATAACTTCAGAGTCTTTGGATAAGTCCCATTATTTATCAAAAGGAAGAGGCCCATAAAACTGCAATTAGGCTATGATGGAATCTTCCAAACTATTAAAACCTACCTCCCATGGGTCTCACAAGCACACTTCACACATTGAATGGCTTCCAAAGCAGTTTCACAAACTCTCTATTATCATCTTTGTGTTTATTTTACAGACGAGGAAACTGAAACTCAAAGAGGTTAAGTGACTTGCCCAGGGTCACACAGGTATCAAGTGGCAGAACTGGGAATTGAGCCTGGGTCCGCCTGGCTCCAAAAGCCACATTCTTTCCGCTAACCCATGGTGCTGTTTTCCTTCCCAAGACAATTGTCAAGATCCTTTGCCAAGAAGTGCTAACAATTCATGTCTGACAGTGGATGAACAGGAAGTCTCTCCGTGGCCCAGTGACACGTGGGAGAGACTGCCCATGAGATATGAGTGTGTGAGGATGGGTCAGGCTGTCAGAGAGGCCGGGTGATTTCTGGCTTGGTTGTTTTTCTCTGGAAAAAGTCTTGGTGGGGTCATTAATTCAGGAAAGGTGAGGAAGAGAGAGAGGAGTAGAGGGTTAGGCTAGGAAGAAGGCAGAGGGAAAGAGAGAGAGGTTTGCCCTCATTCATAAGCTCCTTCTCCTAAATGGAGTTTGCAGGCCCCAAATCTGAAAGAGCAGCTTCCCTCTGGAAGCATAGGGGGCCCCTTCAGAAGCCCCTCCCAGCCCCAGTTTTCCCCGACCTCAAAGGCTCTCCTGCTGTGCCTGTCCTGGCAGACACCGTTCCTTACACCTGTTCTTCAGCTGGACCAGAATTGTTCTGGTGCTGTATTAGGCAACGTAGCTAGACATCACTTGGGATAGGAGGTAGGAAATGGAATAACTCTGAGCCTTGAATGGTGTGTCCTTGTTAACACGTGACTTGCTTCAATTTGGAGCCCTCTAAGGGCACATGTCCTTATTAACATGTGACTTGCTTCAATTTGGAGCCCTCCAAGGGCACAGTCTACTCTGTCTGCCAGCAGGCCAAGGAGAATACCTGAAGGAACAGAGGTTTCCATGGAAAGTGCAGCCTGTTGAAGTGGGGACAGAGCTGTCCTTACAAAGGACTGATCTCCCCCTAGAGGGATGGCCACATCCCACACTGATTATGGTTGACTATGACAAAAACACGGGGAACATTCGAGGGACAAGTTTGCCCCACTCTAAATAGTTATCGCGATGAGGGAGCTTTACCCTGAACACACAAGCCTGTTGTCTGATCTCTTAGCACACCCTGGGGAGACAGTGTGCTACCTGCCTGATAAACAAGAGCCAGTCCTCTATGTTTCTTTAAGGGGGGTGCTGACCCATCAAAGATCTCAAGGAGAGAGACTTGGCCTCTCTTCCTCCATCCTTCCCTACCTGGAGAAGCGTGTGGCTTTGTAGATTCCAATTTGCCTGCAGGTTGGTTGCTCCAAGATCCAGTCTCAGGGTGGGAAGTCAATAAGCCCTTGTGAGTTCTCATTCCAAGTCCTTGCTCCAGTCATATAGGTGACGATTGGACCCCAGTTTCCTCATTCCTTTGTCTTAGGTCAGAATCAGAAGGGAAAGAGGCAATATTGATTTGTGTCTCCTCAAAATCCCAGTTATAAAAAGTGATAGCTATTATTGTTAGTTTAATCATCATCATGCTTCTGAGGCAAATCTATGAACAATGAAAACTTAGGATTTTCATCTCCTTTGGTTTCATCAGAAATGTTCCAGCAGTTTTGAGCCATTACCAAGAAGCTGCTTGGTCGGGAGACCCCCACCCAGGTGGGCTGAGAGGCAGACACCCAGATAGCACAACAGAGTGGATCTATCCTGGGGATCAACAGCCTGACAGCCTGCGGGGCTGACAGCTCTCCAAGACTTAACCCCCGACCAGAGATGCATCCACGTATTTATTTGCTCTTTGACAGGTGATTCTTATCAATACACAGGTGTTTTGCGTATACACCTGACTCAGGAATCTGCAAGGTAGGCAGCTGTTATCGGCCTAACACTGATTATAAACTAAAAGGTATCCTCCACAAAGGAGCCATGGGGGGCAGGGTAAACTTAATGTTTCTCACCAAGCCGTAATCCTGAAAGAATCCTCAATGCCATGATCCCAAATGTTGAAATGCCAAAAGATCAAAATCCCTAAAGTCTAAACTATTGAAAATTGCAATCCTAAAAGATGAAAATCTTGAAAATTCAATTCTGGAAAAAATAATGTTTAAAAAATTATTTAAAATACATTTATTTACATTTTTAAAAGACGATTTATTTGAGAAACATATAAGAACATGGCAGAATATTTTATAAACTATTCAATAAAATAGGCAATAATAAAATACATATTTTTGGAGCATAAACGTTCAAGTGTGCTTAGGACAATCACATGGGTATAATAGTTACAAGCAGACAAGCGAGATTTATATGGAAATCGTCAAAAAGTGAATTGTATAAACACATATCACTATGGGTGGTAATTGTGTGCACTCAGCTTCATAATTGCAGTCACCTGAAATATCATGATGGCCAAGCTAAGTCATTTGACAAGATAGATAAAAGAATCTCAATGGGTCACCACCACAGCATATGCAAGTCACCCAAAGAGCTGAGTTCTAGAGAAATTTTACCTTTCACAAAAAGGACATCTCTTCATTTATTGAGGAAGTTTCCACATTTTTATATACACATACAATGCTTACACACAAAGCCAACATTGTGATAATGCACTTTCATGGAGTCAAATCTGTAAAAAGAAAAAAAAATACATAAAAAGAATTAGAACTGTTTAAAAAAGCCTTTACACAATTTATACCTTCAGGATTGGAAATGCTGCAAAGATGAAATATATAACATAGCAAATTGTAAAAGATAACACTGATAATTTTAAGTAGTGGAGGAAAAAAAACTAAAAATGAAAGAAAACAGAAAATCAAAACAAAACAAAACAGAAGCTTTGACATGAAAAAGTGTATTACAAGGATAAATTATGGGCAATTGCATGGAGATAGTCCATAAGAGCTGCCCAACTTTTACCGTCATCAACTGTTTTGAAGTCTTGCAACGAGATGAATTTTTTTTTTCTTTTAGAGCATGGCTCCCCATGGAGAATATGTTCACATTCATTTTCTACATGGCCCGCTGTTTTTAAAATTCTTCTGTGATTTAATATACCCCAACATGATGCGCATTCCCCATTAGATTTTTCCATCTTCTGTGCCGTGTTTCTATGTCACTTTGGGCACCCAGGTACCTATTTGGAATGCACTTATCTACAGGCCACAGATTTGTCAGAAACAATGCTGGTGATCAAACAGCACCATTGTTGCATAAGTGGCTTCTTATCCTACCATACGCACAATTATTTTTGAACCAGTCAGTAACTCTGCTGGATTCTTCAGGTAAGTGTAGCATTCATTCATTAAAAGCTCCTGGAATTTCATCAGCTGGAGGGGATGCTAATGCAGACAACTGGCACATCTTTAAACTGAAGATTTTTCCATTGCCATACTTCATGGCCAATCCACTAACAAGATATAATAACCTTGGTAATAGTGTCAAGACAATCATAAGGTAATAATTCCACCTAACTTGATGCAGCTTACATGATGCAACTACCCTGTGTACAACCAAAAATGTACTAATCCCTCCTCCAGAATTTGGCTTTCAGGATTTCAACATTAGGGATTTTAATCTTTTGGGATTGTGATTTCCTGGATTTTGGATGTTAGGGTATTTAGACTCTAGAAATTGTGATCTTTAGCAATTATGCCCCTTGGGATTATAATTGGCACTGGTCCCAACACCACTGCAAATGGCCTCAAGATCAGCACCTGCTCCCTCTCCCCAACTACTCACCCCCTCACCTCTAAACACTCCATCCATCACCCCACACCACATATCTTCCTGATTCCTAGCATATAAACTCTTCCTTCAGAAGCAGAGTACCGAAGTCACTTACAATACACCAACAGGTTGTTACAAGAAATGTTGAAATCCTCATTGTCTCATTGTCTCGGGCCAGGGCCTTATTAGGTCGGTTTTGCAAAAGTCTGCCAAGTGTCCAAGTGTCTAGCAGAAGGAAGGGGCTTACTCACTCCCTTGAAGATATTGCGACATGTCAGAGCCAGAGAACAATATAGCTATAGAGTCATCACAAAGTATATGGAACTGCGTATCTGTGTGAACATAGAGAAGTGCATGTGTGTCCGCACAAACCCAAATGTCTGCATCTGTCATGCCCAGCTCTTTGACAACCCCAGTATGTCTCAGTTTCCAACTAAGGATCAACTGCTGGGTTTTTGTGAATTAGCAAGGAAACGGAAGAAATGATTGCCGCAGAATGCTTATTAGCAAGGGGCTTGGAGGGACAATCCGGTGAAGGGGGTTACGGGGATTCAGAGTGTGTTCGCATAATACTTTAGAAATTATTAAGGCAAAGAGCCAGGCACAGTGGCTCCCACCTGTAATCCCAGCACTTTGGGAGGCTGAGGCAGGCAGATCACTTGAGACCAGGAGTTTGAGACCAATCTGGCCAACATGGGGAAACCCCGTCTGTAGTAAAAACACAAAAGTTAGCTGGGTGTGGTTGCACATGCCTATAGTCCCAGTTACTCAGAAAGCTGAGGTACAAGAATTGCTTGAACCCAGGAGGCAGAAGTTGCAGTGAGCTGAGATCACGCCATTGCATTCCAGCCTAGGAGACAGAGTGAAAATTTGGGATTCTAGAGATTTGGAGGTAACCTAAAGCTTCCTAATGCCACATTGGCCCTTTGCACTGCCATGGCTTGGGAGAA
>PVKP010039975.1:0-19782 GCA_004027715.1 Plecturocebus donacophilus
CCCAACAGACCCCAGCGTATAGTGCTCCCCTCCCTGTGTCCATGTGTTCTCATTGTTCAACACCCGCCTATGAGTGAGAACATGCGGTGTTTGATTTGTGTTCTTGTGTCAGTTTGCTGAAAGATTCTTTAATTTAAAATAAAAGTTAAAAACTGACTAATTAAAAAGTTCACTTTTCTATAAAATATTATATACAATATTAAGCTAATATTTTTTGAGAGAAGAGTAGCTTTATGTTCTTTACCTGAATAATTGTAATTTAATTGTAATGCCTTCAAGAGATTTTTATAAAACTTACGTGAGCTGAAATTTCAGCTTTGACAGGAACAGTGGCTTTTCAATGCCAGCTTGCAGGTGTGCTTTGAGGCTTCCAGTGTTAGTCTAGATTTAAGATTATGGAATTAAGAGTCTGTCATTTTATTCTGATATATTTTTACTTATTATAATGACAATTAAATTTTTTAAAATTAGATATATTAAAAATGAAGGATTCATATTTCTTAATGCTTGGGCAATCTGTAATCTGCCATATCCACTTTCATTTCTTAGTTTCTAGAGTTCTAGCTGCTTAGGCTGGTGTTACAGAAGGTGGGCTTAAGTTACCCTGTAATTTCCAGTTGTAGTGTGGTGCTGCCACTGAATCCTGTGCATCATTAATGGATTTTGCTGACAAACTAGGCCTTTTAGGTTGTAAATTGTATTGATTGATATCTTCAGGTGTAGATTTTCCGTGAAGATAGTGAATCTGAAAATTCAGGGGCCCTCATTTGAGTGGATGCCTTTTGAGGGTCTGTTTCTAATCTTATTTTGTAATTTTGTATTCTTTTTCTTAAGGAGGGCTCCACAGATTTTATGAGCTTCAGCTTCCACCATACTTTAGATCTGCCTCTGGTCAATATGTGAACTCTTTGAAAACTGAAAGAAAAGCAATAACAAAGATGTACATTTAACTTTTCAAAATCTTAGTTAAGGTATTTAGTAATGACACATTTTCTTTCCTGGTGGATGGTCTGGACAATCATACTAATCAGTAGAACTGTGTATCTAAAACCAGATGCACAACTGATGATTTTGAAAGCATTGAGAATGGAGTTTTAGAGACAGATCGTTTTTGAGTCAGCTCTGTTATGCAGATGATCAGACTTTTACCAAGGTTCTCTTAGAAAAATAGAGAACGTCAAACATTAGAAAGATTTTGTGGAATGTAGACATTCACTCCTTAATCTGTTTTGTATGTTCCTCTAACCACTGTAGTAAAAATGTACAATTCCTTCAAGATGCCAGCTTTACTTTCCTCCCATTAGCCACACTTATACCAATCTTAAGAAAATCCCCTGAAATGAGAATGTCAATGCATTATATGTATAATATGCAATCTTCACTTTTTATGATAGTATGGGAGCATAACAAGGTCTGTGCGAGCTGAAACCACATAATATGATCTTAATACTTAATAAAAAACTATGATTGTTTTAGCATCTTTAAAAAATGTTTGTCAAAACATTAAAAACTTTCTTACTGTTGGTTATCAATACAGGGAGATGAATATAATAGTAAAACCCATATTTATTTAGTACACTGTGATTTCGAACATTGGAAACATTGAGAATGGCAAAAGTATTTTATTTCTTTTTTAAACAACTTACCATGAGTCATTGAAACAACACTTGCCTTCTCAGAATATAATTTTCTGTATAAACAGAGCATCTTTTGTATCTCTTGGAAAATTGTCACCCTCCTTTCCAAGTTAGAATTAATTTCTTCTTATTTTATTTTAATATTTTTACTAAATATTACATATTTTCTTCTTCCACTTTCACTATTGTGAACAATGTACTAGAGCTCCTTTAATGAGGGTTTTTTTTTGGTTTGCTTTTAAACTGGTGTCACCTCTGGGAAACCTTCATGCTTTTTGTCACAACCACTTTCTGCATTTATATTGATGAGTTCACCTTCAATAAGTCCTTTTGGCTGCTTATCTAGAGTCTCCCAAATGGCAGCAGTATCTACATTTCCAAGGTCACTTATTTCTCTTATAAATTCATTTATGTTCAGTTTGAATTCCACTTCCAACATTATTATTTTTCATTTCTTTGGTGGATTTTAATTTTTGTTGGATAATTACTGCTTTTGATTATCCATTTTTGTAAAATGTCACGTGGGTTTATCACGGAGAGACACGGAAGCAATATGACTACATGCTTTTCTGTCTGTGGGTGAACTGAATAACAGCTGTGCTGTTACCAATACTGACAGGCTTTGAAAGAAGTGATGTGATCAGTCACTGGTTGTGAATGTGCATCTGTTATTTTCTAGTGATCTGTAGACTGAAGATCAAGCAGCAAAGCTTGCACTTTGTGCAATTACTCACAGTTAAGTACTTTGGTAACTGAAATTTGAACTATGTTGTGAAACTGGTGTTATTCAGCTAAACCACAGTAACTGAAATCTGTGTATACAGGAACTGCGTAAAGCAAGAACTGCCTCTCATGATTTGACTATTTTAGTTCATTATATAGGAGCAACATCATATTTTGTACCACACTTGACTATTTAATCAAAGACAATTATGTTAATTTTTGTAGCATTTGAAAGGCAACATGAAAGTGAAATGGATTGTTTGCTTTTGTCCCTCAGTTTTATGTATGGGGAATTGACTGACAAGAAGACCATTGAGAAAGTCAGGCAGACTTTTGACAACTACGAGTCAAACTGCTTTGAAGTTCTTCTGTACAAGAAAAACAGTAGGTATCTCAATTATTAATAAGATGTGCCAACTCTTTATTAATATTATGTTTGGTAAGTTGTAGTGGAGCTAAAATGTAGAGAGCATGTAAAATTTCTATTGCTCCTTTTCTTGACAAGGGTAGAGGTTACTGGTGAAATTAGATAATAAAATTAATAAATAATTCTACCTATGAAAACCTTTTGAGGAATGGAAGAAAAAGGTGATGCATCATAAATGCAACTTTGTATCAGGTAGCAAAATATTTTATAATTAATACTTATAATAAAGACCCTATAGTTATGTGACAACAACTAAAAATGACAGATAAATGTATTAATTTCTTCTTATGGTTAAAGAAAATGGTAATTACTAACACTGGATATGTGCAATTACCTTTCTACACCAACATAGGCAATGTGAATATGTGGTAGCTACTTAAGGGGAATCTCTACCAATATGGCTTTTGCCAGCCTCAGACTCTTTTGTGAGAAAGTCTAGTAGAAGTAGCCATTGTTCTCAGAACAGGTCATTCATATTTGGTAAATTGTATTGATTGTAGTGAACTTTCTCTTGGATGAGATTTGTATGTGGTAAGGTATGCATTATATAATGACATAATATCTCATGATACAGACTTTCCATCAGAGTTTGGAGGGAAAAAGCCAACCCAACAAAAACCAAGTGTAGTCAACAACTCAGTCCCCTTTCTAATTCACTTTATTTGCATGGTTACTTACTTTTATCTTTTTGCTATTTCCTCAAATTGTTCTTTTTTTTAAAATTTTTGAAACGAACAGTCACTTCATAAATGGGTCAATTTATTTATCATTAACAGCAAGTGATAGCAAAGTCCATTATTATCTTTGATGGAAATTGGTGGCCACTAAATTCTTCCCAAGTTTGGAAAACATTCTAGCTTCAACAGGAAACGTCGATTCCATGTTCAGTGCCTGTTAGATCTTATGGAGCATAATTTATCCTCTCCATTTACCTCAAACATTTTTTTCTCTGTGGAATATTTGGAATTAAAATTCGATTTCTCTTTTTAACCCTCCTCTTCTAACAAAGGAATAACAGTGTTAGGCATTGCCTCAAAGTAGTGCACTTGATAATGGAAACATTTGTTTTTAGTGGTTTTACTTAAGGAATATCTTATTTTTCATTTTACATCAAGGCTAAAGTGATATTTCAGTTTGAAGTCATAGCTAAATGTCCACTGGCTTGTCACCTAGAAAACAATCCCTTGTGAATGATCAACTCTGTCCTCTGCAAGAGAAAAGGCAGGCTGTATGTGCTTCTGGGTCTTTTTCACCAGGTCTAAATACGTATTGATAATTTGTAGGGGACCTGTGTACCAAAAAACCCTTCATTTTCATATAGTTTGTTAACCCTTCAATAATTTAGATATGTACTCAAGTTTAGCAAATGATGTAAGAAGATTCCATATTACTAAGGTCATTCACTCTCTGATATTTAAGCAGAATAAACAAACTCTGGCCTGACTTTACAGCCTCAAAGACAAGTCTATAGTTTTTGAGTTTCTCAAAACTATCTGAGACTAGCTGACACAGCAAGATCCTTCCTCTACCCCTGCCCCCCTCAAAAAAAAATAGCTGGGTGTGTTGGCACATGCCCGTAGTCCCAGCTACTCAGGAGGCTGAGGCAGGTGGATTGCTTGAACCCAAGGGTTTGAGGCTGCAGGGAGCTATGATCACGCCACTGTATTCCAGCCTGGGTGACAGAGCAAGACCCTGTAATGACAACCACCACAACAAAATATCTTAGTGGAATTTCTGTTTTTTACTTTAAATCATGTTTGTAATTACCTAAATTTTACATTTCTGGAAGTCCTTCCAAGATAGTTTAGATATTTGGCCTTATGTTAATGGATTGAAATTATTATCAGACCATTGTTCAGGGCTATCTGGTTCTTTCCAGATAACTCTCTAAGCAGGTAAGTGCCCACTTATAGCCAATTGGGTATATACCACATAGCATTGTAGGTTAAAACTCGTGCCTCCTTTCTGTTTACTATCTACATTGAGTTTTGTTTTTGTTTTCCTCTTTAGTAAAGAATAGGTGTTATCTATGTGTTATAATGGAGTTCTGCTATTTAAATGTAGCTTTTAAAAAGTCTTATAAATAGCTGAAAGTTTTTGAACATGATCTGAAAAAAGTATATTTTTTGTGATTAAAAAAATGTTAGGTAGAAAAATTCACATCTGTAGACATAAGTATCTGTCAAGTATTTGGTGATAGATCCTTCTATCTATTCTGAAGACTGCTTTGGGGAATGCCTACATGCCAAGTCCTCCCAATACTTTCGTTAAGTAATTAGGTTAAACACCATTTTGCAAATGGGGGAATTGAGGCATCTGACTGAATATGCATCACCATTGAAATTTCAGTTTGCAGCCTCTGCTCTGTAGGTCCAGTGCTCTGGTTAGCAGGGGGCTGTTTCTACTGTGGGGAAAGAAATGGTAGCTCTAGGATGATAACTTAAAATAGCTCTCTCTGTGTACCCAAAGGCAGAACTGACAGCCAAGGCATCTCCAAATCATCAATGCTGGAGCATTGCACCGAGTTTCAGCAGCAGCAGCAGGTTCCTCTGCTTAACACTCCCAGACTCTCAAGCCCTCTGAACCCCAAATCCAGAATATGAAGGATCTATCACCAGATACTTGGCAATTCTCAGCCTACTTGGGGAAGTCTGACACTGTGGCTTGGAAAGTTGAAGAACAGTTACCTTCATATCTAAAGCAATTTTACAGAGAGCCCAGACTCTATGCCAGAATTTGAAAAGTTGCAGTTTTCACAGGAAGGCATGAAATTTAACATTATCTCTTTCTGTTCAAATTTCTAACAGATCTTGGAAAATGACTTATTTTTTAATGCCCTTTTCTCTTTGTTTATGACCCTTCTGCCTCAAGCTCATTGTGTTGAAACAGCCATAGGCCATGTATCCACTAACACCTGGGTCTGGTGATTTGTAAAACTGTGCACATCACTCACAGTTCCTGGACATGCTGTGTAAAATAAGAAAACAGAAAAAAATGGACAAGCCTCTCTGGGAGATGATGTGATTATTTTTGAGGTCCCTGTCTCATTCTACCATCATTTTGTAAAGGGCCACGTTCTTCCATAGGCCCCCTGGGGTTGCCAAAGACCTGATTGTCACAACCGAATATTCCCATAGGAATCTCCTCTCTCTAATTCTCTGACTGCTTGAGCCTGGTAGTTATCTTGTCTAAATGAAAAATTCCCCTTTGTGGTGACATTAGGTGACTTTAAAAAAAAAAATTTTTTTAGGCCATGGGAATAGAAGTGGTTCTTTTTCCGTTCTCATTGGAAGCCACTAAAAGGCTATCAGCTCTTACCTACAGACTATTAATAGCTGCACATTTCACTCCCCAAATCCTAAACCTTACAAAAACCTTTATGTCTTAAAACAGAATATTTGGAGGGACTTTACTGCACTGTAGCTTGAAGAAAATATGAGAAATGTGTCTCTGATTGTAATGTAAATGTGTGTTTGATTGTAATGCAACCTCTCAGTGTTGTATCACTAATAGATAATTACACTTTTGAAGGCATTTTTTGTACCTTCACATATTTCTTATTTGTTATGTACCAGTTCCTGACTTGTTCAAATTATAAGCCTTGAATGCTTTGAAACCCTCTGTCCTAGAGTTCAGAGTCTGCAGTAGCCATCCTTTGAAAAACGTGGTGATAGAGTCCAGCTTCATGCTCTTGGAGTGAGGGAGGTAGAAAGCAGTGGCTTGAAAAGATGCCTGGGGATCTCAAGGGCTGGGGACATGACTTTTTTCCTTCAGGTTGCCTTAATGGTTTCAGGTAGAGCTCTGTGTACCTCAGGCATCAACTTTTGCTGACATCCCTTTTCTCTGGTGTGGGGATGCAGTCAAAGCTGTAGAGCTATCATAGAAGTCTATCTGGCTGATGAGAGAGCCTTGGGATAGAAGCAGTATTTTAGATGTTCCTCCAAGAGAAATGCTTTTAGAGGATCAGGTATGGCTGTTGCCGTTAACTGGAAACACTTGTCAAAGTGACAAGAAGAGAGAAGCCGAAGCAGGTAGGAGTGATCACAATTGGTAAGAATCTCAAAAGAAAGGTGATGAGAGCAGCAGCGGCTGAGGGACGCAAACCTACAGGAGACGCTGGGATGGCCTAAGCAGCAAGACTGCCTTTGTGTTCCTGCGTCGAGAGATGGCAGCCTGTGCGCTACTTTAGAATTTTGATATTGTGGGTTGAATACTGTGTTTGTTAAATGTGAACAACTGGTAGTCGATACAAAATTAGAGGCTTATTGATTGATTGTAGTAATTAATACGCTATTGTTTTGGTGTTGATTCCTGCGTAGCCGTTGGCAGCTAAAGGAAGAAGGAAGGCAGGAGACCAACCACTGCTGTGGCCATGTCACACTTTAATGTCCTTTCCCCTCCCCTCTCTGTTACAGGAACCCCCGTTTGGTTTTATATGCAAATTGCACCCATAAGAAATGAACACGAAAAGGTGGTCTTGTTCCTGTGTACTTTCAAGGATATTACGTTGTTCAAACAGCCAATAGAGGATGATTCAACAAAAGGTAATTTTCAAAAGAATTACTACACTGAAAAATTAGGCTGTTGCTAAAAGGTCTTATTATTTTTCCTCTGCTGGTTGAACTGGAAAACAAAATTCTATGTGGCCCTTCTTTTGCTTTGTTGCTCGGAATCTATTTTATTCTATCATATTTTTGGAATAGAAATAGCATGGCTATCCAAAGTTGAAATATTGATTGGCTAACTTATAGTTTGAGTAAGAGATTTTATAGGGCATTTTTTTTTTCGGTTTTTTAGTCAAGGTCCCACTCTGTTGCTTGGGCTGGAGTGCAGTGGTACCATCTCAGCTCACTGTAATTTCCTTCTCCCAGGCTCAAGTGATCCCCCCACTTCAGCCTCCTGAGGAGCTGGGACTGTAGGAGTGTGCCACCATATCTGGCTAATTTTTGTAGAGTCAGGGTTTTGCCATGTTGCTCAGGCTGGTTTCGAACTCCTGGGCTCAAGTTATCTGCCCACCTTGGCCTCCCAAAATGCTGGGATTACAGGCATGAGCCATGGGGCCCAGCTGAGCATTGTTAATTTTGAATCAGTATAATTGGAATTTCAACACCTCATGCCATGGTGAGCTTTAGAACCAAAATGTAACAATTGGTAAGATGGTTTGGGGGAAATCTAACTAGAGCTCAGCTGGTTAGTTGATTGAAGTTTGTTGAATTACTTAAAGTTGTAATAGTTGACTTTTTCAAGTTACTTTTCGGTTTTTATTTATTCTGTGTGTAGTCCCTAGGCTAAATGTTGCTAGATTACGTAAAGAATAATTTTGTCATCAGGAGAGTGAGTGGTTGACAAAATGCAAACCTTCTGACTGTAGTCTTAGTATCACAGTCAAAGAGACTTCTATAGAAACCACTGGTCAGTGGCGTGTGGTTTTACCTCCTTTTCTGTGTAATTTATTCCAAATTTATTCTCTCCAATTATGTTTAAATTAGAAACTGGCATCATATAAATGAAGAATTTCGAGTAACCTTAGAAGTAGTTTTTATGAAATGTTATTTTTAATAATCTCTTAGGAAACTAAATATAAAATGTCTTCCTCTTTGCATTTGGCAAACATTGCCTTTCCTTCTTTTTTAAAAACTGGCATAGAAGCTCTAATATTTTCAACTGTAATCATAATTATAGGAAAAAATCACATTAAGTTTATTCCTTGTATAGGAACTCACATATGTAATATTGTATCTGCTCAGTTTCTGGTTAACATCAAATTGCAAGGGGAGAATTTTTATAGTGTGCAAACCATTCAAAGTATGACATAGAAAAATTTATTTGTACTTTGAAGATAAAGTATTCAATTTGGACCTATACTGCCTGTTGCACAATGCCTTTACACATAGACTCAGTGCCTGGGAAATTTAAGATAACTATAAATACTATTTTAAAATTGAACAGTCTTCTAATAGTATTTAGGTTTAATGCTCATTTGCTTGTTTTAAAATTCATGGTGTTCCATCCAACAGCCAGAGAATACATATTCTTAACCTCACATGGAGTGAAGCATTCACCAGATAGATTACATTCTGGGTCATAAAAACTACCTTAATACATTTTAAAATATATAAATCTTAGAAAGTATATTCTCAGACCAAAGTGAAATTAAACTACAAATAAGTAACAGAAAGATATCTGGAAGATCCCAAAATATTTGGAAATTAAGCAGGTTTCTAAATAACTCACAAACCAAATAAGTAGCCTTAAGATGAGTTAGAAAAATATTTTTAACTAAAGAAAAAATGAAAATACAATTTATCAAATTTGTGAGATGCAGCAAAAGCAGTGCTTAGAGGGAAATATGTAACATTAAATGCATATATTAGAAAAGAAGAAAGACATAAAATCAATAACCTCAGATTCTTCCTTAGGAAATTAGATAAAGAAAATCAATTTAAACCAAAGCAAATTGAAGACAAGAAATAAACCTTACAGCAGAAATGAATGAAATAGGCAACAGGATAACATTAGAGAAAAATCATCAGAACCCAAAGCTGGCTCTTAAAACAGGTCATTAAAGTTAGTAAACCTGTAGCCAGGCTAACTGAGAAAAAAGGGTAAATACACAAACTACCAATATCACAAATTAAGGAAAGACCACTGTTCCTCATCCCATGGACATTCAAACAGAGTAAGGGGCTACTGCCAACAACTCTAAAGCTACCACTGATAAATTGGATGAAACAGACCAGTTCCTTGAAACACACAAATTATCAAAACTTACACAAGGAGAAATATATACACCTCAATTGCCCTTTATCTATTTCCAAAACCAAGAAAAGACCAGGTGCAGATGGTCTCATTGGTAAGCTCTACCATACATTTAGGGAAGAAATAATACCATTTCTTCAAGTCTTTTCCAGATAACAGAAGCAGAGGCAGCTCTCTTAACTTGTTCTGAGGCTTGCACTACCCTTATAGCAAAATTAGAAAAAGACATTACAAGAAAGGAAAACTACAGACCAATATTTTTCATGAATATAGATTCAAAATCCTCTACAAAAATTGGATCCAACAATGTCTAAAAAGAATTACACATGACAACCAAGTGGGGTTTATCCCACATATGTATGCAAGGCTGGTTTAATATTCAAAAACCAGTTGCTGTGATCTACCATATAAACATATAATTCACGAGATAATGAAGAAAAGTCACGATTATGCCAGTCGGCACAGAAAAAGTGAGGAAATCCAGCACTTGTTCATGATAAAATCTCTCAGTAAACTTTGAATTGAGGGGAACTTCTCCAATTTGATAAAGAATGGCTATAAAAAGCCTATAACATTCTATTTTTTCTTGTACCCATTAACTATCCCCCCACCCTACCCCCAGCTACCCTTTCCAGCCTCTGGTAACCATCCTTCTACTCTCTATGTCCCTGAGATCATTGTTTTGAGTTTAACATAACTAAAAGAGTTTAATTGAATTGTTTATAACACAAAGAATAAATGCTTGAGGGGGTAGATACCTCATCCTCCATGATGTGACTATTATGCATTGCATGCCTGTACATCTCATATACCTATAAATATATACAGCTATTATGTAACCACAAAAATTGAAAATAAAAAGTTCTACAGCTAACAATGGTCTATGTCTTAAAGTTACATATTTTAAAACAAAAGGTAAATGAATGGCACCTGATTTGTGACCTAACATATTTTGTAAACAAATTTTTCTTGCCTTCATACATGAATGGTAACCAGACTGAATAAAAAGCTTTAAGGTCATAGTCTTTTCCTCTCAAAAAATACGTATTTGTATTTGCACTAGATGATTATTGTTTTCTCTCATTTGCTTTAAGTGATTTCATGGCACAGCTGAAGTTGGCCAAAGAAAGTACAGTACTTTCACTGCAGTTTTGAACGGCTGAACCTAAGTGGTGGTGTCAGTAACTACATGTCTATTTATGGAAACTGAAATTCAGTCAGCAACATTTTGCAATGAAGTTGGGGAAAGGGTACTGATAGTGAAGGGTTGACTTTTCTTTCTGAAATTAATGCGTCTCCATTTATCTGCATTCCCACATGAGAATCACAGAATTCTTTGTAAGGCACAGGCTCTTTGAAATGAATAATTCATTTTTATAAAAAATGATATTTGAATAAGCTCCAGACAACTCAGACCACTTGATTTTTTAACTATGGGTTTGATAGACATGTAAATTAGAATTTATAGGGAAAATCAGACTCCATTGTGAAAAGCATTAGAGAAAAAGATCTCTTTCTAGTGCCCGAATCAGTAGATGAGCTTATTTTAAATAGACTTTTATTTTGAGACTTCTCTGTATCTTCCAAACACATAGCAGATTACTGAAAAAGTATTGTAGAATATAACTATGAATGATGTGGATGAGCTACTTTCTATTATTCATGTGAGCTGTACATTTAACATGAAAAATTCAATGGAAATAAAATATTTATGCCATTAAGTCATCATCCTACCATATCTCGAAGCTAGCAGTGTAGAAAAGTATGTTTTAAAATATTGGCATAAGCGTTTATCTTTGAACTTATTAAATCAAATAAAGGAACAATGGAACATTTGGAAAATAATGGATGAGATGACATGATAACAATGTAATACCAAAATAAATTAGGCATAGAGCATTGAACTTGGATATGGTAGACTTGCTGTTGATTCAGTTTTGGGCACCAGAGTTACTTAACATGAGCCTTTTCAGGACTCTTACAGGAATGTTTTATCCTCCTTGTTTTACCTTTATCTATTTTGTTCCCAACCAAAAATTGAGCACACAATATGGTGCAGGCATGAGTCTACGTCCTGGAAATAAAGTCCCTTCTCTCACATTCTAGCGGGGGAGACAAATGAGTAAATATATAGTGGAAACTTTCTTTTGATTGCTCCCATCGTCTCAGTAAAAACAGAAATCACAGTTATCAACTGAGAGTAAAGATGGCAAAGAATGAGAGAAGAGTGGAGTGCATCTGAACTGGTTATTTAAGAGAGTAGAATAGTGAGTGGAAAGGGAAAGACAACAGGATTTCTGAGCAGCACGAAAGTCAATTTCAGGGCAGTGGTCACAAATTTTACTGGTTATCTATGAGTATAATTTTGTGTTTTAATCCACTCATATTTAGTCAAAGAGGTGTAGTTGCAGAAGTAAGTGAAAAGTTGTGTTTACCCAGTGTTGCAATTTGGTCAGGTGAATAAGAGAAGACTCAGGGACTTCAAAGACCTGGGAGTTGAGGATGTTTACAAAAGTGCTTGCAAAATTTTGAAGAAATACTTCATTGATAAAAATTCTGCCAGCATACAAGAAATAGTGTTTTAGCATTCTGCACAGACAAGTGAATCTACACACTGGTAAAATCGAAATGTAATCCCAGAGCAAGGACTTTTTACCTTCTTAACATGAAAATGGGCCATGTGATTGGAGCAAGGGTTCAAGTTCTTTGAGCATTTGCCAAAATTGACCAGAATTAATATCAATCTCCTACTCGTATTGATATTTTTGCCAGGAAACTTAGACATATGGTTGAAAGACTTGAATAATAGACTCATTCTGAATTTTATTTCTGAATCATATTTGGGACAATAACCATAACATGTGGAACGAATTTCAATACACCTCTTCCTTGTAATCAATCTATGATTACTGAACTTTTATTCTGTTTTGTCTTTAAACTGACTGGTATTGGGTGATGTCAACAATACCTTTGATTATACCATGATGGATGGTTGCAAAAACCATCGAAAGAGAAGGAAACCAGTGTTGATGGAGTAGTTAATTATGCCAAGAACCTTATATTTATTATTGGTCATTTCTATAATTTTGAAATTAGTATTGTTATTTCCACTTTACTGTTGAAGATTCTGACACTCAACATCTGACTGATTTCAAATCCCACATTCTCTCTATTGCACCCATGCTGTCCTCTCCTTTTCAATGGAGACTTAGTGTTGAGCTTTAACTGCCTTAATCCCCTGTTTTTTCCCCCTCAAAAATAAAGCATAGGTTGACAATATGCTCATTCAGACAGAATTATACTGCTTTGAACCAAATCAACTAACAGATAATAAACTAAGGGAGGAAAGTGTTCTTGTTATCTTTTGTTCCTGGTATTGAGGTCTTGATATTGTAGTTCAGGTAATCAGTCAGTGATACCAGATACATTATTTGTAATACTACAAAGAGGAAGATTACAGCTAAGAAATCCGTTCTGTTAATTATCTGTATGTTTTCTAAAAGAGATGGCCTAAATCTCTGCCCATTTATACTGTACAGTATTTTCAAACAGACTCCAAAACTGCCAAGATAATTACATGTGAAATATCTTGTGCCAAATAGTTATGGCATCTTCTTGCCAATAATTGAGACAAAAAAATTCCTATAGAATAAAAAATAACAGCCAAAATAGCAAGCTTCTCCTTGTGGAAGCCAATGGTTTTCTTTAGAGAGGAAACAACAGATGAAATATGAGTAATTATACTATGTAGTCTCTTTGGCCAAGAGTTTAATTGTTTACCTAAGCTTTTTTCTTATAGATTAGAATCTTGTGTTGCAGTCTAATAGATTGATTTAACTGCTTCTGTGACTTCTTTTTATTTTTAAGATTAGGCAGTCCATGACAAAGAGGTTAATTGCAACCCAATAGAGCTAAACTCATGTTTTATTAAGAAGGAGTTGGCATCCTGAGCTTTTAGGAGAACAAATGTTCTCATAATGCCATGAACAACTTACAGAGCAAGTATTAGGCTCTTCATATTCAGCTGTCTGTTCACGTTACCCTATATCGACCACATCTAAGTAACATCAGCAAACTTTGCTGAATAATCAGTCACACTAGTTAGGTCTCTGTAAAGGTGAGATCAGTAAATGTATCACCGGGAAAAGTTAGAACTGCTGATACGTCTTTTTTTTCTCTGACCTAGACAGTATGGCAGCTCAACTTTTTCAAAGTTTGTACAGTAAAAGTTGGTGAGAGATCAAATGAACTTAGCTAATAATAGGTAATGCCAGACGAGTTCAAGAACACAAAGGGATTGGTGGAAGACATCGTTAGTAATAGCAAAAATTTGGAATTTACTTCAGTGTGCATTATTGGAACATATGTGTGATTAGGAAGGAGAAAATGTTTAATTCTCTGAGACGATAGAGGTGCAGTCAAGAACCCAGTGCCATAGTGGGTTGGTATGGAAGTGGATGGGAGAGAAGAGAAACTGAAGGCTTTCATGTTTCTATGACCATTTCACCTAAAGCAATCTACCCATTCAATGCCACTCTTATCAAAATACCAATGTCATTTTTTACAGAATTAGAAAAACAATTCTAAAATTCATATGGAACTAAAAAAGACCCCAAAGAGCCCAAGTAATCTTAAACAAAAAGAATAAAGCTGGAGACATCACATTGCCTGACTTCAAGTTGTATTACGAAGCTATAGTAACCCAGACAGCACAGTACTGGTATAAAAAATTGATCAATGAAACAGAATAGAGAATCCAGAAATAAAGCCACATTTTTACAGGCAACTGATTTTTGATAAAGCCAATAAGAACATACATTGGGGAAAGGCGACCTTTTTCAATAAATGGTATTGGGATAATTGGATTGGCATATGCAGAAGAATGAAACAGGACCCCCTATCTCTTATCATATACAAAAATCAACTCAAGATGGATTAAAGGCTGAAACATATGACTTGAAGCTATAAAAATACCAAAAGAAAATCTAGGAAAAACTCTTCTGGACATTGGTCTAGGCAAAGAATTCATGACAAAGACCCCAAAAGCTGAGGCAACGAAAACAACAGACAAATGGAACTTAATTAAACTAAAAAGCTTCTGTACAGCAAAAGAAAGAACGAACAGAGTTAACAGATGACTTGAAGAATGGAGGAAAATATTTGCAAACTATTTAACAGAGGACTAATATCAAGAATTTATAAGGCATCCAATTCAACAACAACAACAAAAAACAACTCCATTGGGCAAAGGACATGAATAGGCATTTTTCAAAAAGATACATACAAATGGCCAACAGTATATGAAAAAATGCTTGACAACACTAATCATCAGAGAAATGCATATTAAAACTTCAATGAGATACCATCTCACAACAATCCGAATGTCTATTAAAAAGACAAAAAATAACAGATGTTGGTAAGGATATGGAGAAAAGGGAACTCTTGTACACTGCTGGTGGGAATGTAGGTTAGTATAACCTCAATGGAAACAATATGTAGATTTGTCAAACAACTGAAAATAGAACTGCCATCTGATCTGGCAATCCCACTACTGGGTATGTATCCAAAATAAAATAAATCTTTATACCAATAAGATACTTGCACTCATACGTTTATTGCAGCACTATTCACAATTGCAAAGATACAGAATCAATCTAATTGTGGATCA
Source organism: Plecturocebus donacophilus (assembly GCA_004027715.1). Lineage (NCBI taxonomy): Eukaryota > Metazoa > Chordata > Mammalia > Primates > Pitheciidae > Plecturocebus > Plecturocebus donacophilus. The sequence continues at coordinate 15,215 of PVKP010039975.1, forward strand.
GCGGATGATTAGATAAAGAAGATGTGGCATATATACACAATGGGATGCTACTCTGCCATAAAAAAATGAAATCAGGTCTTTTGCAGTAATGTGGATGGAACTGGGATCTATTATCTTAAGTGAATCAAGTCAGACACAGAAAGACAAATATTACATATTCTTACTCATAAGTGGTTGTTAAAAAATGTGCGCACATGGATGTAGAGAGTGGAATGATAGACATTGGAGACTTGGGAAGGTGAGGGCATGGGAGAAGGTGGATGATGAGAAATTCTTAATGAGTACAATATATGTTATTCAGGTCACAGTTACCCTAAAAGCCCTGACTATTATACAATTGATGCAGGTAAAGAAATGGCACTTGTACCTCATAACTTTATATAAAACGAAGACTATCATGTTTCTTATAGCTTCTGCTTTTTGCAATAACAATTTTGGCAGGAGTTTGTGCTGATAGTAAGGAGAGAAAGATAGCATAGGTGTCATGAGAAAAAATGCTAACTCTTTGGAACTGGAACTGCAAGAAGGCCCTAATCCGAGACAAATAAAAAGATTACTGAGTAGCTCAGAAAGCTCATCTTTGAATGCTCCCATGATTTTAATGTGAACAAAAGTGTTTCTTGGCTTTGCATTGATTCACCATTTTCTAGGGCATTTTGAAAGCAAAACTCACAAATGATTATTCAATTTTACAAATACCTTTGGCTTTGATTTCTCTAGGAAGAAAGAATCCTTTCCAAATCTTTTCTCCTAAATTTCTCTCTTCTGGTATGTCTGAGTCAGTTTAACATTTGCCACCACTTTTTTTTTTTCTGCCAGCAGTTTCCCAATTCTCCTTCTGAAAGCAGATTATAATTCACAACACTTCCAGAATTCCTTCCCTAACCTTCCCTACCATGCCTTTTCTACCTTCTCCAACCAAAAGACTTCCTTCATATAAGCTATGCTAATGCGTAAGACCTGAATATACTTGCTTCTTTAAATTTTAAATATTTATGTATATAATGCAGATGCTGTACTCCTGGTTAACTTATTTTCTTGTCAATCATCATTAATTCATTCACTAAACAGAACCATTCAATAAAACATTCCACAAAAACAGATCTAGTGCCTACTATGTGTTAGTCAGCCAAGGTAATATGATCTGGCTCTGTGTCCCCACCCAAATCTCATCTTGAATTGTAATCTGAATTTTAATTTCCACATTGTGGGAGGGACCTCATGGGAGCTGGTTAGATCATGGAGGCAGTCCCCCCGTGCTGTTTTCATTATAGTGAGTAAGTTCTCATGAGACCTGATGGTTTTATAAGGAGATTTTCCCTCCTTGGCTCAGCACTTCTCCTTCCTGCCACTATATGAAGAAGGATGTGTTTTCTTTCCCTTCTGCCATGATTATATGTTTCCCAAGGCCTCCCTAGTCATGCAGAACTGTGAGTCAATTAAACCTCTTTCCTTTATAAGTTACCCAGTCTCAGGCAGTTCTTCATAGCAGTGTGAGAAGGGACTAATGCACAAGGATCAAAAATATAAGATCTGGTACCTAAAAGTCACATGATGTAGTAAATTCCCTTTTCATCTGTGTTCAAGTGTTACTCAGAGTATGCTGATTTAAAACATTTTTAGAATGATGGGTTAATATTACATTTTTCTTTCATTTTTTTTTTTGTTTTTTTTTTTTTAAATCAATGAAGTCCTATTTTTATTCATGGAGAAAAATGCATGTGTTTTATTTTTACTGTTTAAAAATTTTTTTTTCTTCAGAAAAAATAAGATAAAGAAAAGAGGTAAAATATTTGATCACACTGACTTTGTGTGTAAGGTAAGGTACACACATACAATTTAACAAGCTTTTTTTTCCTATGAGAAACTGCTGCTTCCTTATTAAGAAACACAGTTGTAGTACGTGCTCATAATGCTTCAAATGAAAAACCAGAGGATGACAAAAGCTTTCATTGTCACATTTCTCCTTCCTCACATGTACTTTTATGTATGATACTGTGAAATCAGAGAAGACATGCCATTTGATGATTTGTATTCTTTTATGTGTCAGTTAATTTATTCCTCAATGTCTTTTTTTTTTTTTCCAAAATATTTTCTGGATAAACCTTTTTTACATACAGGGAATGAAAGTGGGCTTTTCTTTTAATCCAACTGAGTTATACCAAGGAGTGTAATTTTACTTATTTTAGAAACATGAGCCTTCAGTAATTAAAAGATTGTCTTGGAATTTTCTAGAAATAGTCAAGACAATTATAACATTCTGTTGATGTAAGGTGCACAAATTGTCACCAGGTGAAATTGTAATATATCTATAACTAATGTAGTTACTGTCATCTGAAGACACCCTCACCGCTTTTACCAAACAAAGCAAAACTGAACGAAAAACCAATGATAATAAAACAAAATGAGATTTATTTTAAATCTGATTTTTAAGTTACAAATACAATTGATTTATTTTATGGTGTATTTTATGCCAGGCCCTTTTTCAAGTGCTAAAAATGGGGGGCTAAACAAGATTTTAGAAAGAGTGATTATTATATTAATCAACAATTGCATCAGTGTTGTTAGTGCCAGGGGAGGTATGCATCTCATGATGTGCATGTACAGAGGAGGGCACCTCTCACTTTCAGGTGGATCAAAGAAGCATCAAGGTAATGTTTCAACTGAGTCTGCAGTTACCAGTAAGTGTTAGCCAAACAGATGGGGGAGGGAAAAGACAATCCAGGCAGACAGAATGATTGTAACATGAAAATATGGAAACCTAAAACAGCTTTGGGTGTACAAAGAATTCCTAGTAGATTTAACTTTAGTTTTGAATTTATTCTTTATTTGATTTGCTATTGATTGTAATAAGGCTGGGATGCAGAGGATGTATGAGAAAGTGGTAAAGACAGATGCAGAGCTCATCACTGGGATTAGAAAAACAATGGCCTGAGTCCAAGGATATACAGTGTCATCCTGGAGTCCTCCAGTTTCTTTTAAAGGGTAATAGGGTAAAAGGCATGTGCTTTAGAAGGAACTTTGTAAGCAATGAGGATATGGTTTTAGAATGTTGCCTAAATCAGGAGAAAGATGGTATGTTGTCTGACATAGTAGGAGTGTAGAGAGGAGATTCAATTTGAGAGATATTTATTGATGTTATAATCTCTAAGGCTGGGAAATTGTGTGTGTGTGTGTGTGTGTGTGTGTGTGTGTGTGTGTGCGCGCGCGTGCGCGTGTGCGCGTGTAGGTAATAGTGAAAAGAGAATGGTGAATTTCAGGTTTCTGATTGGGGCACTTAGCACTACCTTGGGGCCGTTTGACAAGATCAGGCATGCATGAACAATGCAGAGTTGATGATGAAGAGGGGAGGTGGTGTCAGTTTTGGACATACTGAGTGTTGTCAGATGCCTGTAGAACACTAGTAAGAAAAGGCCAGTGGCTACTTAGACACATAGATCTGGCACTCAAAAGAAAAGTTACAGTTAGTCATAGAGATTACATGTTGTTTTTTTTCATTAACGTTGAGTTTTTAGAGAGTTGGTGGCATATCTGATACCTTTTTTGTTTCTGTAGCACATTGTACAAGGTAAGCCTTAGGGTTGTATACAGTTCCCAAAACCTATTTTTTTTTTGTTCTAATTACTAGGATGGGGTTCATTAATGAAGAAGAAATAAAGACTTTCCATCAATTGATGCCAGTTTATTTCTTTTCAATCCAGATATTGAATATATAGGGATCTGAATTGGTGGGGCAATACAAAGCTTAAATGAAATCAGAATCAGCCTGAAGAATGATGTCACCTTCATTGTATGGTTTGACAGAGATATTAGGCAGCTGTATTTCCAGAATTTCTTCCTTCATTTTTTTGCCATATCATCTGAAATTTTATCATTGCCATAATTCCTTTGGAACATCAGGAGTTTTTCATTTTTAAGGAATTGCCTGATAAATAATCTCATGAAGGGTAATTGTGTAGAAGTTATCAGATAGTGTTAATAAAATTTTTTAATGGATCAGAGATTTTGAGATGTCTAGAGAAAGAATAATTGAGACAAGACTAGAGTATGGCTGGTTCTGTTCTATTTGTTCACCTCTCATTGCATTTCCTTGAGATTAATGATTTTTTTTTTTTAGAATAAAAAGAATGAAAGAGAGAAAGAGGAAGAGATTTTAGAAAAAGAGAGAAAAGGAGAAAGAAAGAAATAGCAAAATAAAGAAAAAAAGAAAAAGAGGAAGAGATTTTAGAAAAAGAGAGAAAAGGAGAAAGAAAGAAACAGCAAAAGAAAGAAAAAAGAATGAAAGAGAAAGAAAGAGGAAGAGATTTTAGAAAAAGAGAAAAGGAGAAAGAAAAACAGCAAAAGAAAGAAAAAATAAGAATGAAAGAGCGAAAGAAAGAGGAAGAGAAAGAGGGAGAGAGAATGGGATTCTTGTTTTATTGCCCAGGCTAGAATACAGTCTAAAAATGGGTATTAAAAACCTCTTTTATGCCAATAATTGTGTTTAACAATGGAGACAGGAAGGAATAGGGGATGAAAATAACAAATAAGCAGCCAACCAATATTTTATTTAAACCTGTGAAATGCTA
>PVKP010039976.1:0-19781 GCA_004027715.1 Plecturocebus donacophilus
AGCCTGATCACCTGGCTCGCTGTCTCAGAGCCTTTTTTTAGTTGAATGGTCGACTCCCAGGTGTTCCAGTCACCTGTTGAAAAGGCGCCGGGATCTGTGTGGTTTCCCCTGCGGGGACACACTGCGCAGGCTGAAACAGCGGCGCTGAGATTCGTAGCGCTTTTTTGCCTGGGAATCTCCTGGGCTGGCTCCCTGATTCGGTCCCCTTTTTAATCCGCCTTCCCGTAGCTCCACTCGCCAGTTAAAAGGGCACACAGACCAGTGGATTTTGTGCGGAGAACCGCCGCGCCGGGGCGCCCGCAAAGCAGCCGCGCCGGCCTAAACAGCCGCACTGGCGACCCGTGGGGCTGCTCCGCCTGGGGATCTCCTGGTCTGGGGGTAATAAAAATCCGTCTGGAAATGCGGCGTCCACTCACCCTCTGCACTTTCACTGGGAGCTGCAATCCTGAGCTGCTCCTATGCGGCCATCTTGGATCCCACGATTAAAATTTTAATGAGCTTTAGCTAATGAGGAAAAAATGTCTATAAAGACTAATTCTTAGAAGGGAAACCATGCAAAAAAGTTGAAAAATATTGTATTAAATGAACCATGTAAGTCAGGAACTAGGACTTGAACACAGATTTTCTGATTTAGCTAGATTTCATTTCCTTTATGCCATTGTCTATTAAGCAATTAAAAGAAAAAAAGAGAGAAAAAAATTACAAACATATTTTCTCTGAAAACGAAGATAATTCAGAAGCTATTTTATATGAAAAGACTTCTTTGTGTTTGTGTCTTTTCCTCAGCCACTCAAAATTTGCTAAGCCTCTTATACATACACATACGCTATACATACAGCTTATTTAGATAAATCCTAATGACCTGGCTAATCACTTTACATGATGAGCAAGCCGATATAAAGTTTATCTTTATTTTTAATTAATCAAGTACAATTTTAAACACAATCATATGTGCCAGGCTTTGCAGATGCCTTTTCTGCTATGTAGGGAGTCGACAATGGTAATTATCTGACTTGCTCCAACAAAGTTAACCTCAGCTGAGGATTTCTAGCCCACCCATTAACAATCACCTACTGTTTGCAGCACAAATGGATCTCCCACTGTCAAATTGGATTAGCACTTTCCTTGGCCTTTTTGAGTCATTCCATGACAAAAAATCAATTGGTAGAATCACATTACAGCTGTCATTCATTTGAATCAGCTTCATCGTGACCATTTGTCAAAACTAGTGCCAAATACCTTAGAAAATATATCAAGATAATGGTAATGGCTGTTCAACATTCAGTGTATGGAAGATTTGTATAGCAATCTCCATCATAAAACATCAACACTACTGGATACCTATTGCAAATTATTACATGTAGAAAGCAGAACTGAGTATTAGCTATCTGGAATCTAAAAATGCATGTGACCTTCAGCATGTGAACAATGAGGGAGAACATTTAGATCCAATTTACAGCAACCAGAGGCAAAAGGCACCATGAATGTTCAGGTTTATGCGAATGAACTTAAATGTTTCCTCTTAAAATCTATAACAGATTTCAGAAATAAAAAAAAAAAAACACTAATCTATTAATGCAGTTCCCAGGCAGTTTCAAACATCCAATGAAGTTTACACTTTCTATGGCATATTGTTAATGATTGGTAAATACTTTTGACTGACTAAATCATTTTCACTAAACTGATCTGTGTTAAACACATTACCCTTTCCTCTGAAATCACATCTTCTGGTTGAAAAGCTAAGATATCTATATTTTTTAAATTTTAAATACTCTAAGAATTCTTGTTCTGTGACTAAATAAAAGTGCAGGGATTTAAGAAAGGAATGTGAAAATCAATGCTTTAAGTTTCTCAGGATTGTAGCCTTATGCAAGAATGTACAACTCACTGTCCCCTATTGACAGTAAGGCCCAATTTACTAGCATCGATTACTTACTTTTCCCTCCCTTACAGTCTACTGGCAGAGAAGCAAGCAGGTTCAAATACACACTGTGTTAGGGATAGTATAAAATTTCCAGAATATTAACCAACGTGTTTTCAGTGGTGTTGTTTTCCCCCTAAACTACCTTTTATCGCACATCCCTTCCTCCTTGTCCAGGCTGCGTTTGTCTCAGGGAAAGCATGACATAGCAAAAGAAAGAAACATTGCCTCCCCTTGCTTTTAAATATACAAAGTCCATCTTCTAGAATAAATCAAAGGGACTTCTGTGTATGAAAATACATACAAGTGGGAAAATATGTGAGAATGTGAGGGAGAGATTTTGAACTCTACGGATTTGATAAACATTCCCAGGATTGGAGCAGAGGAAAGTTAGAGAGAAATAAAAGCTGAGTAGATGTTGTGGGTCCCTGAGTAAGGACACTCACCCACCCAATCTTTTAATGTGAGCTTGGGAAGAGGGGAGGCAGAAAGGGTTTGAGGTATGTGAAAGTAGAAACTACCTGTCATATGGCCAGGCACAGTGGCTCACGCCTGTAATCCCCGCACTTTGAGAGGCTGAGGCAGCCTGATCGCCTGAGGTCAGGAGCCTGGCCAACAGAGTGAAACTCCCTTTCTACTAAAACTACAAAAAAAAATAGCCAGACATGGTGGCGTGCACCTGTAATCCCAGCTACTAGAGAGGCTGAGGTGGAAGAGTCACTTGAACCTGGGAGGTGGAGGTTGCAGTGAGCCAAGGTTGTGCCATTGCACTCCAGCTTGGATGATAGAGTGAGACTCTCTCATCAGCAACAAAAACAAACAAACAAAAGAAACAAAACTACCTGGCATAGTCTGTTTGGGTAGCAACCAAATGCCACAAATGCCATCATTTTCTGGTGCCTTCTCACTGTGTCTTCACATGGTGAAAGGGACAAGGCATCTCTCTGGCACCTGTTTTATGAGGACATTAATCCCATCTATTAGGGCTTTGTTTTCATTCTCTAATCACCTCCCAAAGGACCCCCTCCTAATATCATCACATTGGTGATTAGGTGATTCATTCAAAAAATGAATCTGGGGGAGATACAAACATTCAGACCATAGCAGTATTTTTTTCTAAATATTAGAAAATATTATTTTCCCTCTTGCCTGGGTACAATTCTAAGAAGCGATAAAACCCCAGAGGACAAATGCCTGTGGGATGTATCAAGGCCGACAGATCGAGCAGCCACAAATCCTGTGCAGTGCCTCAGCAGGAGTTGCAAAATCAACAGGTTTCCCCTGTCCCTGAGTGTAGCATGAAATGGGAAAGGTCACCAGATAATGTTGCAGAGAGTCCTGAAGTCCAGTGTAGGGCAAGGGAGCAGAAGAATGATTTCAAACTGACAAGAAATCCAGAAAGTCCTGACAGATAGAAAAGAGAAAGAACACAGTAGCAATCTGAATGGACCAAAATTTGTAATCAGTTCATAATTCAAAGGACAGGTGATGACAGCGGATAGGACATGCCATCTGCACCCCTTGTCTGACCTCATCACCCTTCCTTGACAATCACCAACCAATGGTTTCTTTCACAAGAATTTTCACAATGATTTCACAATCTTTCCTTTCCTTCCCTTAGTAAGAATAGACCTATGAGTAAAGACTTGGCTCTCTCTTTTTTCATTCAGTCTCCAATGGAAAGGAACAACATCAAATCCAACTGATCTCATTCATAACAAATGTTCTAAGCTTTCACACAAATAATTGCCATCCTGTCCTTTATTTACCAACTTCTTCCTGACCTGCAGGTACAGGACAGTGACTCAAAAAGGGAAAACCTCATAGCAAAAAGAACAGTTAAGACTGGGCAGTGCTTTTTAGGCATGCTTTACCTCCATGACAAAGATTATAACCAAAGTGAGGTATAAGAACATAGATTTTGTTTTGAAACATTTCTTCAGTAGTTTATGCAAATTTCCGAAGTAAAAAAATTTAATGTAACCATCTTACTCAGGAAAGGTCACTCTGCCTAACAGGGGAAAATATATATATGTGACTTAAGCTGTCTATTAGACATAAACAGGGAAAAAATGTGTATGTGACTTAAGCTGTCTCTTAAAGTTGTCTCTTAAACATAAATGGGGGAAAACGTACATGTGATTTAAGTTGACTGTTAAACTAATTTTTTGCCTATTTGTGATAGAAGGAATAATAATTTACTAAGCACTATTAAAATTTAAGAAGAAATGGGTTTGTTCTGGGTTATAAAAAACAGAACTCAGAATGATTCTACACGTCACACCAGCAGGCAGTAAAGCATTAACAATTGCAACTGTCCATAATTCATAAGCTCCACTTCCTTTATTTTTTCTGTTTTTCAGGTGTCTCCTTCATAGAATTTCTCATTCATTGATGTGGTCCAATATTATGTCATCAATCCCTACGTCCCTGTAGCAAATTCACCAAGGAATCCGTTATGCTCAAAGTGGGTGTAAAATGTTTTTATTTATCCATAGAAAGCCTGGAGCATTCTACAAATTTCTTTGTTTATTCCCACAAACACCCCACTCCTTTCCATTTTTGTAAAACTGTACATAACATGGAATCAATTTTCACATTCTATCCTTTGTTCTAGGTAGCTAAAGGACCAGTTTACAATAAAGTGTGCTCATTTCCTCCTTTCAGAGGCTCCACACTGAGCCCCAGGTACAGCACATGTGCTCTCATCATGCCAATGTCCTTCTGCAGTAAAGTGTGGAGTGGAATCTGTGTGCTAAGATCAGTCCAGGGGGGTGTTCATTCTCTCAGGCTCCCTCTGTCCACTGCTCTGTCAAACTCTCTTTAAAGCATGGCAAGTAAAAACAGTGAGTGTTTCTGACCAATTTTTTTTTAATCTTGAATATTTTTAATTTATTCAAGTTAGGTTTTAAATACCTAAATTTAGAAACTTCTATATTTAGTTCTAAATTAGTGTTCTATTTTTTAATATGGTTGCAGGAATTAACAGAATACATGGTAGGTCTTAAAGATGAGAGATTTTCTATCTTGAATGTGGGAATAAATAAACATTTATTGCATAACATAAATTATCAAAGAATATAATAAGAAAGTATAACCAAAAATGTAAATTTGGTTGCCCTAGAACCATCTGGGTAGCTGAAGATTGACTCTAAGAAGCAACAGATAATAATAATTAACATTTATTGAGCATTCTTCCTAAAGGTAAAAATGTATTATCTCACTGAATCTTTGTAATAAACCTACAGTTAGGTACTATTATTTTCTCATTTTGCTGATAAGGAGACTGAGAAACAAAGGATTTAAGTAAACTTTTCTTACAGTTATGAAGAGAAAGAGCCTGAACTCAAATTCCTATCATCTTTCTTCAGACTACATTTAACTAGAGTGCGTCTAATATAGAACAAGTCAAGGCCTTCATCTAATATATCAATAAGATGAATAAGATAAAGAGGCAGAAAATGGATAATCAAGTGATAGATAAACAGATAGATACATATATACATACATACATAGATGATAGGTAGACACATACATACATACATAGACAATGGATAGAGAGAGAAAGTGATGATGATGATAAATAGATGTGGATGGACAGACAGATGGGTGGACAGACAAATGGACAGAAAAATAAAAGATATAAAGGATTGATTGCATCCCTGTTTCCAAGGCTGTAGTTCAAGGTGGCCCACAGTTCAAGTGTCAAATTACTCTTGGAATTTGTATTTTTTCCATTCAAAACTATCTTCAATTTATTGTGGTAGAAGCCACAGATACAGAGATGTCCAAAGGCCAATTCTGTCCTTAAGAGATCACAGTCAACAAGGGAGAACAGAGAAGAATACAAATTGTTATAAACTGCACACCAAATATAACAGAAGTAAGCCAAAGCCAAAAAGAGAAAAGTAGGACAGAAAAGAGAAGGAGAAAAAAGTTCAAGCTTCTATGATGTTGCTATTACAAAATGTCATTCAAAAATGCACTCAAATCTGTATATGTGAAATGTCTAGGCTGACTGAATAGTAAGTCTCCATTTTCAGTCTTTTGGTCAAGCTGGAAACAGGACACCTGGGGTTGTGAGATGTACACATAGTACAGGAGCCTGGGAAACCAGTCTCTGTGCAGCATATTGCTTAGAAGTAATGATTTGGGCCAGATGAATCTTAATTTTACTCTTAATTAACTCTCATCTGGCACTTAAGAAATCTCTGGGCTGGAGGAAATTAATGATAGTTCAGTAAGTATACACTGGTACTGACCTAAATCTTATTCCCAACTTGAATCACATGCAGCTCCTTTTAAAAACTGAACATCATTTTCCATCAAATATCTATTGAATTTTAATTATAAGTCATATTTGTGTTTTCTATGTGTCATGCATTATTTTAAGTACTTGACAATCATTTTCTCATTTAAAACTCACAAGCCTATGTTGAATTTCTACTACTCTCTAGAGGAAATTAAGCCACTGAAAGGTAAAGAAGTAAGCCCAGCGTCCCAGAGCTAATAGATGGTGAAGCTGGAATTCAACCCTAGATGGTCAGACTGAAGAGTCTACTTGAAATCACCTTACTATAGTGCCCTGGTAACATGAGCATCTTTGTCAATGCATGTTACTCTATTTTAGATCAAATATTTACTCCAGGAGTTACATTTGAAAGCATGGGCCACTTCCAAGCATGGCCAGTTATAAATAAATAATTTTCAAAGGAAATGATCTAAGATTGTTCCTATTCAGATCACTGAACCAATTCTGGTTTAAGGAATAGCTCAGCAGATTCAAGTTTAATGAGTAGTAGGAAAAAAATCCCCTTGCAAAAATTGCTTTCTGATTTAATACAATTTTTTTATTTCTGTGGATCTCTGTTTAATCTCACTTGACTTTTAGTAGTCCATCAGGAGGAATGATATCCAAACCCTTTCAAATAAATTTTTGTAATATGCACATGTAGGTAAGAAGAATATTTCACTAATATTTAATTTCCTTATTTGTTACTAACACCCACTACTTTCTTTCAAAAAAACAAAGTTTTCTATGTCAAAGCAGGTGTTTTATTTTTATCATGCTTAGGATATTAGCACAATTGCCTCTGTTTTACATAGATATTGTCACATATGATCAATATTTGTACTAATAATGTAGTCAGAATTATTTTATGTTAAAATAGTTTATCACAATAATTGTTAATATTTTCCTTTGAATTGTAGTTTCTACTTGTTTTGAGGCTTTGTACTACACTCTATGTCTATAACAAGAAAATTGTTATGTTCATACAACAGAATACCACTCAATTACGAAAAAAAGAAGTTAATTACTGACACAAGGACATAGATATATTTCAGACACTTTCAAAAATCATTTGCTGAAAGAAAACATACACACACATACACACACACACACACACACATTCATACCACATAATGGCATTTATATGACCTACAAGAATAATCAATTTATGATAATACAAGTCAGAAAATGGTGCTTCTGTGGATGGAGAAAATTGACTCAAAGAGCACATAAGAGATTTTGTGATAAAAATATGTGCTGGAATTACAGGCATGAGCCACCACGCCTGGCCTTGTCTATGTTATCTTATGTAAAAATGCAGTCTCTGCATTATTCCTCTGCCCCATTTGTCTATGTCATATTACGCAAAAATGCAGACTCACTGAGCCAGACTAAGGCATGAATGACCAGTTTTTGCTACTCCCTCTTTCATAGAAATTGTGCACTTCTCAATATCCTGCCCTTTCCCCTTTAAATTTGGAACCCTCGAAATCATCTTTGGAGAAAGGCATAGACCTGCCTCCTAGTCAGACTCACGTCCTTAACTTTGGCAATAAACCTCCTAAAATGATTGAGACTTGTCATTTTTCTATTGACAATCTCTTACAGGAAAATTTAAACACAGTCCATTTCTCCATGTTACTCATTTGCCACTTTTTTTTTTTTGAGATGGAATTTTGCTTCTTTTGTCTAGGCTGGAGTGCAGTGGTGCTATCTCAGCTCACTCCAACCTACACCTCCCAGGTTTAAGCTATTCTCCTGCCTCAGCCTCCAGAGTAGCTGGGATTACAGGTGTGTGCCAATGCCCAACTAATTTTGTGTCTTCAGTAGAGATGGGGTTTCACCATGTTGACCAGGTTGGTCTTGAACTCCTAACCTCAGATGATCTGCCCACCTTGGCCTCCCAAAGTGCTGGGATTACAGGCATGAGCCACAATGCCCAGCCACTCATTTGCCACTCTTATGTCTCTACATGACTTCTGCCCACAGCTTATAGACATAGACAATCATGAGTGGCTGGATGGCTGGAGATGAGATTCTGTAGGGCTCACAGCAGCTGGAGGTGGCAAAAATCACAAAATAAAAGCAAGGACAGAGCAGTTCTCATGTGACTCTGGGGCCAGGCTCTGGTATTTCCCAAAGTAATGGGGCTCAGAAATAGTTTATAAAGTTGGAATTTGTATTCATGGTCTAAAAAATGTGAACAAGTAGGGCAGAAAGAGGATAGATGATGGTGAATTGCTTAGAACAATTGTTAACCTTTGAACTTTGCTACTTCAAGAGGCAGCTGACCACTTAGAAAATGAGTTATTTCTATTCAGCAGAAGAGAATATTTTGAGAAAATATGCATCTGAAATGAGCATGAGGCCTTCTACATTCATTCAGCACAGTTTTGGACCTTTGATTTTGCTCAGGACTCTGTAATACCAATATGTCTCAGTGCCTGGCCAGTATCAGAACCTTTTCTGTTTAACTCATGTTTCTTGTTCTGAGCTCATCCCTAAGACATCATGACAGACAGTGATTTCTTGACTTCTGGACGCATAGTGTTCCTTACAGCATGCCGGTCCTCATCCTCTGACACTTTCTCCTCTGGTCCTTTTAAGTAGCCATTCCACTGACCCAATTTAATCCCCTGTGACCCTCCTATATCAAACTGCATGAGGGTGTAGAACAAGACTGTCACAATGTATCATGGAGATTTTAAATACTCTGTAAAATACAGAAAATAGTAACCAAATAAACTCTAAAGCCAGCAAGTAGATCAACAGTTTTATAGGTAAAGAAATCTAAAAAGTAACAAGTAAAGTTGTCAGAGGCATTTGAACCAGAGTGACTCCATTTTGAGTGAGGGCTAGGAAAATGAGGCTGGGGCTTGCTGGGCTGCATTCTCAGAAAATCAGGCATTCCTAGCCTCTAAATATTTATGGTTAAAGGAACAAATTAATAATATTTATTAAACAGATCCAAACTTGAGAGTGTCTACATACCTTGATATTTGGAGAACAAAGGCATTCCTAATTTTGCTTTAAAGAAAATAATATAAATCATTTTAAAATATAGTAATAAGAAAATTGATCATTCATCACAAACTCTTGCAGCAAAACACATCTCCCCATACATACAAGCATTGCTACCTACAGTGGATGTGTTCCTCCTCTTACTTTTAGAGGCATCCTACTGTCTATGGAGTAGCTGTCCTTTCACCACTTTACTTTCTTACCAAACTTGCTTTTGCTTTGCACTGAGGACTCTCCCTGAATTCTTTCTTGCATGAAATCCAAGAACCTTCTTTTGGGGCCTGGATCCAGACCCCATTCCTGTATCAAAGTTATAGGTTTTGGGCTCTGTGTCCCCATCTAAATCTCATCTTGTAGCTCCCACATATCTACATGTTGTAGGAGGGACCCAGTGGGAGATAACTGAATTATGGGGGAAGTACTTTTCATGCTGTTCTCCTGATAGTGAACGAGTCTCACAAGATCTGATGGTTTTAAGAAACAGGAGTCTCCCTGCACAAGCCCTCTTTTTGACTGCTGCCATCCATGTAAGGTGTGACTTGCTCCTCCTTGCCTTCTGCCATGATTGTGAGGCCTTCCCAGCCATGTGAAACTGTAAGTCCAATTAAACCCCTTTCTTTTGTAAATTGCCCAGTCTCGAGTATGTCTATCAGCAGCATGAAAAAGGACTAATGCATAAAGATTGTTGATTTTAGACAGCTCGTTTTTTGCTTAGTACTAGCTCCTAGAAAGTGAGCAGTAAGTTGGAATAACAGAAGTTCTGATGACAGTGCCGGGTCGTCTTCGTCTTGGGACCTCATAATAGTTACTGCTCTCATTTGCAGTAATACAAACACAATAAATAATTATTTATTTTAATTATCCATAAGGCAAATTTACATAAATGGCACTGGAAATTTAACCTTTCATTTCTTATCTTATCTAAATAATGAAATCACAAAATGAATCTCTAATTCTCCCCTCAATTCTGTTAATCAATATCAATAATTTTTAATTAGGCAACTTCTCATTTGCAAATGTTGCAAGTGTTAATTAAGTCAGGTGGTTTAATCTAGCTAATATAATTTATAAAAGCATCATTTTTAACAATAAATAGGATTTTTATAATAGTTTATTGTACTGATCCACATATTATCTGAAAAAGCTAATCCAAAGACAAAAACTAATGTTATTCTATTATCTTTTCTGTTTTCAATAAACAGGAACTCTTAAGAACTGATTCAAAAATAATGTAGCTAAATGTTTTAAATAATTATATTTATTAGGGCATTCATAGACTCTTATTTAATTTCAAAAACCATCATTTTGATTTTCTCTACCACCAAAATGAAAATGTATTGAATGCTTTATCATCAGAATTACACATAAAAATTATCAAGAGTTTAGGGTAAAGTTAGAATATATTTCTACACTAAGGTATTATTTGGGATCTTAAAAGACAGATCTTTTACAACACACAAGAAACTTAGAATTGGAAATATGTATGGAAATCTCTTTTCCTCAAAAATGAGAAATGAATTATAAAGAAAATGAATATAAATGCTAATTCAAATATGAAGCTTTTGCTTTTGAAAAATCTCATTGAATGTTCTGTATTTAGGAAAGATGATTTAATATTCCTTGAAATATGTCCTTTAAATAAACTAGTTTATAATGTTCTCACTCTTTATCATATCAAAGCAAAGTAAATCTCAATGCCCTCTAAAGTAATTATTTGCTTCATTAAATCCCAAATATGTGGAATAATTTTAATTTGGACAACATACATTGTCTTTCTATGATAATACATAATATTCTAAAACACAAATGCCATAGTTTATCCTGGCCAGACATTTAACTCTAAAGCTTTATGCATTTCTGAATTCTGAAATCTCCTTATATAACTAATATTAACATTCATTTTATTGAATTCTAAAAATTAATCTAGTTATTGCCAAAATAGTGATTTCCAAAAATAATTTCTAACCATGAAAATATGATCATGGAAAACTGAAAGGATCAAATCATTTAATCTTCTAAACAGCTATGAAATTTTAAGAAAAAAATGTATTTTATTTAAAAACAAAAAGATAATCACATTTGAATTGGTTTCTGTATATTTCTGATACAAATTAATATTTAGAGCTTTTAAACTAAAACAGCTCAAATATATTTATACAACACAATGTTATGTAAAAGTAAATATTTAATAATATTTAAGTCAGATACCCTAAATCATCTTTCTCAATCAAGTTCAAAGTTCCACGGGTCTCTAGGGCAGGTGCAAAATGCTGCCAGCCTCTTTGCTAAAACATAACAAGAGTCACCTTCACTCCAGTTCCCTACAAGCTCCTTATCTCCATCTGAGACCACCTCAGCCTAGACATTATTGTCCATATTGCTATCAGCATTTTGGGCAAAAAGCCATTCAACAAATTTCTAGGAAGTTGAAAACTTTCCCACATTTTCCTTAGTCTTCTTCGGAAAGACTGTTCCAATCTCTGCCTGTTACACAGTTCCAAAGTCACTTCCATATTTTAGGGTATATTTTCAGCAACACTCCACTCTGCTGGTACCAATTTACTATATTAGTATGTTTTCACACTGCTGATAAAGACATACTCGAAACTAGAAACAAAAAGAGGTTTAATTGAATTTACAATTCCACATGGCTGGGGGAGGCCTCAGAATCATGGTGGGAGCCAAAATGCACTTCTTACATGGCGGCAGAAAGAGAAAAATGAGAAAGAAGCAAAAGTGGATATCCCTGATGAACCCACCTGGATCTGTCCCACAACATGTGAGAAATCTGGGAGCTACAATTCAAGTTGAGATTTGGGCAGGGACAAGGCCAAATCATAGCAACTAGTAACATAATAGAAGGCTAAAGAGTTAATTTTTATGAAAATCTCACAGTGATCCCAGTCTTCTTTATGTCTATGTCTCCTTTAACTCTCTCAACATTCTTCGAGGTCGATATTATTAGAATCTCTGTAATAGGAAAATAGAAAAGAACAGGAAAGCTCAGAGAAATTATATAGCCCAGAGCTCACCACGAGGGATGAAGCCAGAAATCAAACTCGGATCTCTCTATCCAAAACCCATACTCTAAACACTGTAAGTAACCACATTGTGAGCACCAACCTACTACTTTTTATAGAGAATAAATTATTAAACGCTATGTGATTTTTCCCAGAAATAACCCAGCCATTCCACTCCTAGGAATTCATGCAAGTAAATTAAAAACTTACGTTCATGTAATATATGTACACAAATAGTATGGCATCTTTATTCATAGTTACCAAAAACTAGAAAAACTGGTCCTCTGAAAGGACTCAGAAGCATTAAAATCTCAGTAGCAATGAGCACACATAGACTATTGTTTTCTAATACCACTCTCCAACAAAAGAAAGTGCTATCTCCAACAAAAGTGCTATCTGGAGAGATGGCTGACTCTAGCATTGGGCCAGGAAAAAGACAGGATATACCCAGAGCATCTTGTAGTGCTGGAAACTAAGAAAGTGCTTAAAACATAAAATAATGAGGGCAAGTCATAGGAACAGCAGGACCAACTCAGAAAATCTCAGTGGCAAAAGCTATAACACTGTGAGAAATAAAATACAGTAGTGTAAGATTATTCCTCAGAAATCATCATCAGAACAGAACAATAATAATTGCTTCTGGCAAAATTGATTGCTGAATTCTAAAATCAGTGGGAGAAACTTTAGGAAAGATATTTGTATAACTTCAAAATATGTTTCACAAAATAATCATTGATTATTGTGGTGGTTTTAACTTACATCCACAAACTCTTCAATAGCCTTCCCTCCAGGAGGTGAGGTTTATGTATAATTGGCCTTTAGTCACGTCCTTCTAATGAATAGAGCAGGGTTCACCTAACATGTTTATGTATCGTCTGGGTCTACTCTTCTGCTAAATAGGCAGAGTTAAGAAGTCATGAGAGAGATCACCTGACCCACTGCTACGGTTTAAATCTGGTTTGTCCCAACCAAAATTTATGCTGAGGATTGGTCCTTCATATGGCAGTGTTAGGAAGGTGGTGACTTTGAGATATGATTAGCTTGTTCAGATGGATTAATCTCCTTCTCTCAAAACTGATTTAGATTTCATTGCAATGGACAAGTTCCCACAAGAATGGATTGTTATAAAGCGAGGTTATCTCCCATGTTTGATCTTTTCTGTTACACACACTTGCTTTCCTTTCTGCCTCTCCACCATGCTATGATGCAGCACAGAACCTTGCACCAGAAGCAGAACAGAGGCTAGTGCCATGCTTGTTGGACTTCCCAGCCTCTAGAATTATAAACCAAATAAAACTGTTTTATTAATAAATTACCCAGTCTCAGGTATTCTCTTTTAGCAACACAAAATAGACAAAGGGGCCCAGAAAGCCTAAAACATTTGCTATTGGCATTTTACAGAAAAGGTTTACATATCTCTGGAATAGTGTATGAAAAAAAGGAAAGAGTAACTTAATAGTGGAGAATCCTGGTAGACAATACCTTAACCAAGTGATTGAGGTTGGCATCATCAGTGATAAGTCAGGTTAGTATCATGGACCTTTTGATAAGAAAAGGGGCACATACAGCTGTTCTACTATATTTCCCCAAAATGCCTAACCCATAGTCTTCCAAGTGTCGAGGTAATAAAAAAATAGGAAAGATGGAGAAACTGCCACATTGAAAGAGACAAAAGAAAATGTAGTGATTAAATATAATCTGGGATTCCAGATTGAATTCTGTAACAGAATGGAAAAAAAAAAAAACTTATAAATTGAATAAAGTATATACTTCAGTTAATAATACTGCACCAATGTTAATTTCTTAGTTTTTATATTACTTGTGAAGTTAACACTATGAGAAGTGGAGTAAAACATAGTTGAAAATTCTGTCACATCTTTAAGTCTAAAATTATTTCAAAAAAATTTTTTAAAATAAAGAACAGCCTTTTCCACACTCTCACAGCATTGCTGAGAGAGTAAAAGCTTAAAACTAGTTAAGGATGAAGCAAGAAGTATCCATGTGGGTGCTTTCAGAAGATGATTATACATTGAGACAGAGACAACTTTTTCCTGTGGAATCATTGACATAGTGATGTTACAATCTTCAGGTACAGGCGTCCAATTTGTGGCTATAGAAGAGAGGAGCAAATTAAAAATAATAAAAGTCAGAGGCAGATCAAATCTGATGACATTATTTGAATCAAGTGCACACTCCGAATTCTCAATTTTTAAGCCAAAGAATTCACTTTTATTAAAAAAAAAAAACCCAAGTCAGTATGAGCCCCATTTTTAGCATCCTATCACAACAAGAATCTATTCAAAACTGTTTTCTTCTTTTGTTAATTATTTGTCACCACTCAGCTATGATGAAAGATATACTATATGAGAAACAGTTATTTAAGGACACAAATGCAAAAATATCTTAATACTAATAAGTAGTTTCATTGACTAGAGTCCAATGTTAAGGGTATAGGAAAGATGAAACTCAGATGCATGAAAATACTCATAAGTAAAACTATGGGTACATCTATCATTACTACTAGAAACAGTTTCTTGATTCCTCTAAATGTCTGTTGCTTTACCTCAAAAATTGATATAATAAACTTTCATTCAGGAATTATGCAAAGGTGTCAAATGAAATAACAGATGTAAAAGCACTTGAGAAATGTTGAAATACTGTCTAGATATAAAATGTTGATGTTATCAGCTGGCAAACTACATATGGAAGATTATTCTTGATTTATTTATTTGGCCGTGTTCTAGTGCTTTAAGACTTCACAATGCCCACTCATCCATCTGAAGAGGCATGCATATGAAGAACTAACCATAATGTCATGGGGGAACACAGCAGGAACTATGGACATATGAGCCATGTCTATATGTACAATAACAAATTAGGCTGAGCTGAGAAATGTAGTTTATCTGTCACAGCTTTTATTCAAAAAAGAGTTTTGGAGGGGGGAAATGGCAGATAAAAGGTAGGACTAACTTGCAGCTCCCACTTGGAGGGATACAGCAGCATGTGGAGACTCACATCATTAACTTTTGCTCCAACAGCTACCACAGGAACATACCAGAAAAGCCAAGAGAAGCTACAGACCCTTCAAAAGAGGTGGTGGCCACTGCAGGTGCTGTGGGACAGCTGAGGAACTGTGAGTCAGCTTGCTTTCTCAGCTGGGAGGCTTATAGAGTGGGGCAAGTTCTCAGCCCTGCTCACTAGCTGCCTAGAAATAAACTTGGTGCTGTTGTGGGGGCATGGTGGGAGTGAGACCACCTTTCAGGCTGCAGGATATATGGAAGGTGAATGAGCCCTGTGGCTGCTGGTTTTCCCCCACTTCCCTGGTGACCTGTGTGACACTGCAGAGATAGCCATAATCCTCCTTGGAATGTAACTCCATTGGCCTGGAAACCACACTCACATCACCCACAGCAGCCACAGCAAACCCCACCCAAGGAGAGTCTGAGCTCAGACAGGCCTAAACCTGCCCCCACCTGATGGTCTTTTTCTATCTGCCCTGGAAGCTAAAGACAAAGGACATAATCTCTTGGGAGCTCAATGGCCCTGCCTACTGCCTAAAAAACCTGAATACTTATCCAAAGGCAACCTAGGGCAACCTTGTATCCTCCCTCTACATTCACAGCTAATGTGCTCTTGAAAGTGCCACCTCCTCCAACCAACATGAAAGTGACATAATAAACAAAACTGCAACCAAGAACCCTCACATCGTCCACTTCATTCCTCTGCTACCTCCAGTGGAGCAACTGCTGTATCCACGGCTGAGACACCTGAAAAGAGTTGACATTGTAGGTTTCTGCATAGATACTCCCAGTAGCAGCCAAGAGCCCGGTAGCTTCACTGGGTGGCTACATCCAGAAGAGAAATAACAATCACTGCAGTTCAGCTCTCAGGAAGCCCCATCCCAAGGGGAAATGTTAGAGCACCACATCAAGGGAACACAGCCATGGGACAAAAGAATCTGAGCAGCAGCCCTTGAGGTCCAGATCTTCCTTCTTACATATTCTACCCAATAGAGAATGAACGAGAAAAACAATTCTAGTAATATGAATAAACAAGGTTCTTTAACACCCCAAAAGATCAAACCAACTCACCAGCTATGTATCCAAACAAGAAGAAATCTCGAATTGCCAGAAAAAGAATTCAGAAGGTCAACTTTTAAACCAATCAAGGAGGTACCATAAAAAAAAATCACATGATTATCTCAATAGATGCAGAAAAAGCATTTGACAAAATCCAGCCTCCCTTTATGATTAAAACTCTCAGGTAAACTGACATGGAGGAGACATACTTTAAGGTAATAAAAGACATCTATGACAAACCAACAGCCACCATTATACTGAACTGGGAAAAGTTGAAAGCATTCCTCCTGAGAACTGGAACAAGACAAGGATGCCCACTTTCACTACTTCTATTCAATATAGTACTGGAGGTCCTAGCCAGAGCAATCAGACAAGAGAAAGAAACCAAGGGCATTCAAATTGGTAATGAGGAGGTCAACCTGTGGCTGTTTGCTGACGATATAATTGTATACGTAGAAAACCCTAGACTCCTTCAAAAACTCCTAGAACTGGTAAATGAATTCAGCAAAATGTCAGGATACAAAATTAATGTACACAATTAAGTAGCTCTGCAATACACCAACAGTAACCAAGCTAAGAGTCGAATCAAGAGCTCAACCCCTTTAACAGTAGCTGCAAAAGAAACAAAAAAGTAGGAAAACTACAAAACACTGCTGAAAGAAATCATAGATAAACGAATGCAAATACATCCTATGCTGATGAATGGGTAGAATCGATATTGTGAAAATAATCATACTGTCAAAAACCATCTACAAATTCAATGCAATTCCCATCAATATACCATCATCATTTTTCACAGAACTCGAAAAAAGAGTCTTAAAATTCATATGCAACCAAAAAGGAGCCCACATAGCCAAAGCAAGACTAAGCAAAATAACAAATCTGGAGGCAATACATTAACCGACTTCAAAATATACTGTAAGGCCATAGTCACCAAAGCAGCATGATACTGGTATAAAAACAGACATATAGACCAATGGAACAGAAGAGAGAAGCCAGAAAGAAAGCCAATTACTTATAGTCAACTGATCTTTAAAAAGAAAACAAAAAGGTGAAGTGGAGAAAGGACACTCAATTCAACAAATGGTGCTGAAATAACTGACAAGCCACAAGTAGAAGTATAAAACTGGATCCTCATCTCTCAGCCTATGCAAAAATCAACTCAAGATGGATCAAGGACTTGAATCTAAGGAAAAAAAAACATAAAAATTCTAGATGATAACATAAGAAAAATCTTCTAGACATTGGCTTAGGCAAAGACTTTATGACCAAGAACCCAAAAGCCAATGTAACAAAAACAAAGATAAATAGATGGGACTTAATTAAACTAAAAACGCTTCTGCACAGCAAAAGAAATAATTAGCAGGATAAACAGACAACCCACTAAGTGGGAGAAAATATTCACAATCTATACAACCCAACAAAAGACTAATATCTAGAATCTACAAGGAAGGCAAACAAATCGACAAGAAAAAAAACAGTCCCATCAAAAAGTGGGCTGAGGACATGAATAGAACATTCTTAAAAGAAGATATACAAATGGACAACAAACATCTGAAAAAATACTCAACATCACTAATTATTAGGAAAATGCAAATCAAAACCACAATGCCATACCACCTCATTCCTGCAATAATAGCTATAATCAGTAAATCAAAAAATAATCGATGTTGGCATGGATGTGGTGAGAAGGGAACAGTTCTACACTGTTGGTGGAAATGTAAACTAGTACAACCACTATAGAAAACAGTGTGGAGATTCCTTAAAGAACTGAAAGTGGATCTACCATTTGATTCAGCAGTCTTGCTCCTGGGTATCTATCCAGAGGAAAAGAAGTCATTATATGAAAAAGATACTTGCACACACATGTTTATAGAAGCATAATTCACAATTGCAAAAATATGGAACCAGCCCAAATGCTCATCAGTTAATCAGTGGAGAAAGAATATGTGGTGTATATACACACCATGGAATTCTACTCAGCCATAAAAAGGAATTTTAAAAATGTCATTTGCAGCAGGTGAGAATTGGAGACCATCATTCTAAGTGAAAGAACTCAGGAATGGAAAACCAAACATCATATGTTCTCACTCATAAGTGGGAGCTAAGCTATGAGGATGCAATGGCATTACAATTATATGATGGACTCTGGGGACTTAGGGGAATGGGTTGGATCAGGGTGAGGGAAAAAAGACTACACACTGGATATAGCGCCACTACTTGGGTGATGGGTGCATCAAAACCTCAGAAACCACTCATATAGGACTTATTCATGTAACCTAACACTACCTGTTCCTCAGAAACCTATTGACATAAAAAATAAAAGGAAATTTTAAAAAGTTTTATTGAGGCAAAATTGACAATAAACTATAGATACTTAAAACGTAAAATTTGAGAAGATTGAGCATACGAAACCATCACCACAAACATGAGTATATCCTTTATCCCCTCAAATGTTCTCTTGCTTCTCTATAATCTTACCCTCTTCCCATTACCTGCTCCCTTCCTCAAGCAAACACTGATCCCTATATGCTATACTATTTGGACCCATGATACCAATATCACATACTTAGACCCGAAACATGTAAGTATCACAAAAATACAATCATTTTCTTTAAACAAAATTTACATCTGTTTCACTGAATGTAAATTTCCTATTCTAATTTTTTAATATAAAAGTGAACCCTTGAGGAATCGCCACACTGTCTTCCACAATGGTTGAACTAGTTTACACTCCCACCAACAGTGTAAAAGTGTTCCTATTTCTCCACATCCTCTCCAGCATCTGTTGTCTCTAGATTTTTTAATGATCGCCATTCTAACTGGCATGAGATGGTATCTTAATGTGGTTTTGATTTGCATTTCTCTAATGACCAGTGATGATGAGCATTTTTTCATATGTTTATTGGCCTCATGTATGTCTTCTTTTGTAAAGTGTCTGTTCATATCCTTTGCCCACTTTTGAATGGGCTTGTTTGTTTTTTTTACTAGTTCAACCATTGTGGAAGACAGTGTGGTGATTCCTCAAGGACCTAGAAATAGACATTCCATTCGACCCAGCAATCCCATTACTGGGTATATATCCAAAGGATTATAAATCGTTCTACTATAAGGACACAAGCACACAAATGTTCATTGCAGCACAGTTTACAATAGCAAAGACCTGTAACCAACCCAAATGCCCATCAATGATAGACTGGACAGGGAAAATGTGGCACATATACACCATGGAATATTATGCAGCCATCAAAAACGATGAGTTTGTGTCCTTTGTAGGGACATGGATGAACCTGGAAACCATAATTCTCAGCAAAGTGACACAAGAACACAAAATCAAACACCGCAGGTTCTCACTCATAGGCGGGTGTTGAACAATGAGAACACATGGACACAGGGAGGGGAGCACTATACGCTGGAGTCTGTTGGGGGGAAATAGGGGAGGGACAGTG
>PVKP010039977.1:0-19752 GCA_004027715.1 Plecturocebus donacophilus
GGGGATGAAAATAACAAATAAGCAGCCAACCAATATTTTATTTAAACCTGTGAAATGCTATGCAATTGCTGGGGAGTGATTTACTTCCAATTATGTGGTCACTTTTAAAATAGGTATAATGTGATACTGAGAAAAATGTATGTTTTGTGGATTTGGGGAGGAGAGTTCTGTAAATATTTGTTAAGTCTAGTTGTTCCAGTTCTGAGTTCAAGTCCTAGATATCCTTGTTAATCTTCTATCTCTTTGATCTGTGTAATACTGACAGTGTAGTGTTAAAGTCTCCCACTATTATCGTGTGGGAGTCTAAGTCTCTTTGTAAGTCATTGAGAACTTGCCCTATGTATCTGGGTGCTCCTGTAATGGATACGTATATATTTAGGATCGTTAGCTCTTCTTGTTGCATTGATCCTTTCACCACCATGTAATGTCCCTGAGATCAGAGTTCATTTTTATCCAGGTATTTCACTATCATTTGCACTGTCATAAAAAAATTACACAGGCTTAGTTAGGAATATTCTGTGTCATTTACGTGTCCCCAACAATCATTGAGCACTTCTTATTTTCTGACACGTTAAGATGTTTCAGGCTTGTTTTGTAATTTTCCTGCCACAGCCCCGGAACAACCTATTTCTTGAAAGACTCCTGCTTCATTTTGGTAGAAAATAACATTTAGAAATTAATCTTTATGTGCCATGTGTACTCATTGCTACTGTGGTGTATTAGGGTTCTCTTAGAGGGACAGAACTAATAGGAGATACACACACACACACATAAAGGGGAGTGTATATATATATGTAAAATACTTACATATATACAGACATTTAAAGGGGAGTTTATTAAGTATTAATTTACATGATCACAAGGTCCCACAATAGGCTATGTGAGGAGCAAGGAGAGCCATAGCATGGGGAGAAAGATGTAGTCTTGGAGGTTAGGCCCGTCTCTCTCTTTTCATGTTTTTCTGCCTCCGTTATATTTGCTGGGAGCCGAGTAGATTGTGCCCACTAGATTAAGGGTGGATCTGCCTTCCCCAGCCCACTGACTCAAATGTTAATCTCTTTTGGCAACACCCACACAGATACACTCAGGATTAATACTTGGTGTCATATCCTTCGATCTAATCAGGTTAACACTTAGTATTAATCATTACAAGTGGTGTCATTACTAGTGAGGTGTCATTGTCTCTAGGCTTTCTTAGTAAAAGAGTTAGGAAGAAAATGTTTATGTTTACATGTATAAATATGTACAGTATACACAAACATATTCCTGTATCTGTATATTAAAAACCATCAGTTACTGATGCCTCCAGTTTTGATACAAAACCAATCTATTCTGTTTCTGTCCATTCTCCAACAATGAGAAATCTGGCTCCAGTTATATATCTACGGTAAGTGTACTGATTTGTTCAGTCCTAGAATACAGATAAATTAGTTTCAAAGTTATTAACTGATACTGCCATAAAAATTGAATACAGTGTCTGTTTAGAGTTTGTTTTTCTTTAGTCTGACTGTATATTGTCAAAATACTGTATTATAAATGTACATGGGTTATAATGTTCATCTTTATCCTTCTCCCACCCCCCAACTTCCATCTGCATTGTACATTTGAAATGAAGTTTGGTTCATTTGTTTCTATCTATATTCCATTTAGGATTTTTACTCCACTTTTAAAATTTTTCTATGATTGCATAATTGTACATATTGATGTTATACATGTGGTAGTTTGATACATGCATAGACTATGTAATGATCAAATCAGGTGTTTAGATATCCATCACCTTGAACATTTATCATTTCTTTGTATTAGGAACATTTCCAGTCTTCTCTTCTAGTGACTTTGAAATATACAACATGTGTTTGCTAACTGTAGTCATTCTGCTCTGCTGTTGAACACTAGGGCTTATTCCTTCTGTTAATAACTATATGCTTAAACCCATTAGCCTACTTCTCTTCATCTTCTCCCCTCACACCAAAAAACAAGAACTTCCCAGCCTCTGGTGACTGTCATTCTACTCTTTACCTTCATGAAATCAACTTTTTAAGCTCCCTTCTATAAGTGAGAACATGCAATATTTTTCAGTGCCTTGCTTATTTCACTTAACCTCCAGTTCTGTCCATGTTGCTGAAAATGACAGGATTTTATTTTTTTTATGACTGAATAATATTCCATTGTGTTTATATATACCAATTTTCTTTGTTTATCCATTGATGGACACGTAGGTTGATTTCATATCTTTGCTGTTGCCAATAGTGCTACAGTAAACATGGAATTGCAGGTATGTCTTTGAAATACTGATTTATTTTCCTTTGCATAAACACCCAGTAGTGGAATTGCGGGGTCAACTCCTCTCTCTCACCATATACAAAAATCAAGTCAAAATGGATTGAAGACTTATATTTAAGACTGAAACTATAAAAGTACTTGAAGAAAACATAGAGGAAATGTTCCAGGACATTGGTCTAGGCAAAGATTTTGTGGCTAAGATCTCAGCAGCACAAGCCACAAAAATTAAATATCCCCATTTAAGAAATTTACTTTGTGTCATCATTTTTTTACCCACTGTCCTGTATATGACTGTTTCATTTGTTTCCCATATTTCACAATTGCAAACAGTGCTTCAAAGAATAACATCTTGTGTATGTATTTTCATATTTTTGAAGGTTATATTCAAGGTAAATTCTGACAACTTGAATTGGTCAATCAAAAGTTAAGTGTAGGTGTAATTTGTATTGTTGAAAGTATATGTTTAGAAATGACTAATGGTTACTTGAAAAAATTCTCAGCATTGCCAGTCATCAGGGGAATGCAAATGAAAACAAAGATGCAGTATCATCTCACACTTGTTAGAAAGGCTATCATCAAAAAGACAAAAGATAACAAATATTGACCAAGAATATGTAGAAAAGGGAACCCTGGTTCACTGTTGGTGGGAATGTAAATTAGTATAGCTATTATGGAAAACAGTGTGGCAGTTCCTTAAAAAAGTTAAAAACAGAATGGGAAGAAAATTTTTGCAATACACCCATCTGACAAAGGGCTAATATCCAGAATCTACAAAGAACTGAAACAGATTTACAAGAAAAAAACAAACACATTCAAAAGTGGGCAAAGGATATGAACAGACACTTTACAAAAGAAGACATCTGTGAGGCCAACAAACAAATGAAAAAATGCCCATCATCACTGGTCATTAGAGAAATGCAAATCAAAACCACATTGAGATACCATCTCACACCAGTTAGAATGGCGATCATTCGAAAATCTGGAGACAACAGATGCTGGAGAGGATGTGGAGAAATAGGAACACTTTAACACTGTTGATGGGAGTGCAAATTAGTTCAACCATTGTGGGAGACAGTGTGGCGATTCCTCAAGGACCTAAAGTGAAATACTATTTGACCCAGCAATCCCATTACTGGGTATATATGCAAAGAATTATAAGTCATTCTATTATAAAGACACATGCACATGTATGTTCATTGCAGCAGTGTTTACAATAGCAAATACCTGGAACCAACCCAAATGTCCATCAACAATAGAATGGGTAAAGGAAGTGTGGCACATATACACCATGGAATATGAGACAGCCATAAAAATGATGAGTTCATGTCTTTCATAGGGACATGGATGAATCTGGAAACCATCATTCTCAGCAAACAAGAACACAAGAACAGAAAACCAGACACCGCATGTTATCACTCATAGGCGGGTGTTGAACACGTGGACACAGGGAGGGAAGCATCACATGCTGCGGTCATTTCACGGGGGGTGGGGAAGATGGGGAGGGATAAGGAGGGGAAACCAGATGTGGGTGATGGCGGGATGAAGGCAGCAAACCACCTTGCCATGTGTGTACCTGTGCAACCATCCTGCATGATCTGCACATGTACCCCAGAACCTAAAGTACAATTAAAAAAAAAAAGTTAAAAACATAACTGCCATGTGATCCAGCAATCTCATAACTAGGTATATATTCAAGAGGAATGAAGTAATTATGTCAAAGAGATATCTGCATTCTTAATATTCATTTAAGCATTATTCACAATAGCCAAGATAAGGAGGAATCAACCTAAGTGTTCATCAGTGGACACATGGATAATGAAAATGTGGTATGTGTGTGTATTCTTAATAGTATTCTACACATATATAGTTGAATACTGTTAAGCCTTCAAAAGTAAGGAAATCCTGTCATTTATGACAACATAGATGAACTTGGAGGACATTATGTTAAATGTGATAAGCCAAGTACAGAAAGATGAATACTGCATGATCTCACTTATGTGGAGAATATAGAAGCAGAGAGTCGAATGGAGGTTACCTGAGGTTGAGGGTGGGGACCAGAGAGATTTGAGAGATGTTAGTCAAAAGAAAAAAAAATTTCAGTTAGAAGTTATAAGTTCAACTTAGTCATTTTTCAACTTAATGATGGTGCCAAAGCACAGTATATGTTCAGTAGAAACAATATTTCAGATTTTGAATTTTGACCTTTCCTAGGCAAACTGTACAGTACTGTCTTGCAGCTTTCAGTCAGCCATACAATCCAGAGAGTAAACAACTGATACTCTATCCTGTACCATGTTACCAGATAACTTTGCCCAACTGTGGGCTAATGTAAGTGTTCTGAGCATGTTTAAGGGAGACTAGGCTATCTTAAAAGTAAGTTGGTGTATTAAATACATTTTTGGCTTGTGATTATTTTCAACTTACAATGGGTTTATTGGGACGTAACCTTACCATAAATAAGTCAAGGAGCATCTGTATTGTATACTTTTAAATTGCTAAGAGAGTACGTTTTGCATTCTTACCATAAAAAGTGATAACTGTGAGATAATGCATGTATTAGCTTAATGTAGCCATTCTACAACATGTACGTATTTTAAAATATGTTTTACATCATAAATATGTACAGTTTTACTTGTCAAATAGATATGGAAGTGGATAGATACAAAATTTATGTTTAGTATAAATTCCTGGAAGTGGGGTTGGTGAGTCAAAAGTAAAGACTTTTTGACAGAGTCTTGCTCTGTCGCCAGGCTGGAGTGCAGTGGCGCAATCGTGGCTCACTGCAATCTCCGCCTCCCAGGTTCTCCTGTCTCAGCCTCCTGAGTAGCTGGGACTACAGGTGCGCACCACCACACCCGGCTAATTTTTGGTATTTTGGTAGAGACGGGGTTTTACGACGTTGGCCAGGGTGGTCTTGATCTCCTGACCTCGTGATCCACCCACCTTGGCCTCCAAAGATCTGAGATTACAGGTGTGAGCCACCATGCCCAGCCAAAAGTTTTTTGTTTGTTTGTTTTTGAGACAGAGTTTCACTCTTGCTGCCCAGGTTGGAGTGCAGTGGCACGGTATCGGCTCACCCAAACCTCCACCTCCTGGGTTCAAATGATTCTCCGGCCTCAGCCTCCCGAGTAGCTGGGATTACAGGCATGCACCACTACGCCCACCTAATTTTGTACTTTTTATTAGAGACAGTTTCTCCATGCTGGTCAGGCTGGTCTCAAACTCCTGACCTTAGGTGATCTACCCACCTTGGCCTCCCGAAGTGCTGGGATTACAGGCGTGAGCCACTGCACCTGGCCAAGAGTTCTTTATATTTTGGAGCTATTTGTCCTATTTTGCAAGTATCTTCTCCCTGTTCATCAGTAATCTTGATTTTGAAGAAATGCACTTCTTCATAAGTATGCAAGTAGATTAAATGTAAAAAGATTGAGGGAAAACAAGTAAACACTAAAAATGCTAGGTTGATTATGTTACTCTCAGACAAAGTAGACTTAAGGACAGGGAATTATCAGAGATAAAGAAGGACATTTTACAGTTATGAAAGAGACAGTCCCCCAGGCAGATGAAACAATCCCAAATTCTAATATTGGAGCTTTAAAATACATGAAGGAAAAAAAAAATGAATAAAACTAACGTGACAAACCCACAGTGATTATTGAAGATTTCAGCATTCATCTGTTAGTAACTGATAAAATAGATGGAAAATCAGTAAGGGTGTAGATTTGAAGAACCACTTATTAAGTAACTTGACCTAATAGGTATTTGTTAAATACTACATCCACCAAGAGCAGATAATGTAGATTATATTCTCTGATTATAGCAAAATTGAATTAGAAATCAGTAACAATGAAAATCCAGACATTTTTAAACTAGAAACTAAACTAGAAGCTTTTAAATACTCATGGGTTAAGAAATCATAAGGGCTATTAGAAAGTGCTTTGAAAACAAAAGTATAACATATCTTAGTCTGCTTGAGCTAGGCTGTCATAACAAAATACCATAGACTGGGTGGCTTAAACAATAGACATTTATTTTCTCACAGTCTGGAATCCAAAAGTCTGAAATCAGGGTGCCAGCATAGTCAGTTTGCACTGAGACCTGTTTTCCTAGCTCTTAGAGGTCAGCCATTCTGCTGTATAATTCACATGTCCTCTTTGTATACATGTGTGCATGGGGGCTTTCTGGTGTTCCTTTTTGTAAGGACACTAATCACATTGTATCAGGGCCCCCACCGTTATGACCTCATTTAACCTTAATTACCTGCTCATAGACCCTGTCTCCACATAATAGTCATAGTGGGGATTAGGGTTTCAACATACGAATTTGGGGAGTAGGGGGTGGGGTGGGGGGAATTCAGCTCATAGAACAACATATCAAGTTTTCTGAAATTTAGCCAAAGCAGTACTTAGATGGACATTTATAGCTTTAAAAGGTTATATCAGATAGAAGAAAAATTTTAAAATGAACAATTTACATTGCCAGATTAAGACAGAACATCAACTTTAAGTAGAAGAAAATAAAGGGTATGCTAGAAATCAATTAAATAGAAAGTGGAGAAAACATCAATGTAAACAAAAACTGATTCTTCAAATCTAGCTAGATTGGTTAAGAAAATAAGACAGACCAAAAAAATCAGTAATGAAATAGGGGATATCACTGCAGATCTTATAAACATTCAGAGAATAATAAGATAAACCCCTTCATTCTCAAAAATTCAACAATTTAGATGAAGTGGGTAAATACTTGAAAGATACAAATCATTAAAATTAACCAAGAGAGAATTAGAAAATGAATTTTTAA
The DNA here is from genome assembly GCA_004027715.1 of Plecturocebus donacophilus. Lineage (NCBI taxonomy): Eukaryota > Metazoa > Chordata > Mammalia > Primates > Pitheciidae > Plecturocebus > Plecturocebus donacophilus. Next base: position 7,084 of record PVKP010039977.1, read on the forward strand.
ATATCTATTATAGACATAGAATTCACAGTTTTAAACCTTTCCACAAAGAAAAGTGCAGGCTCACATGACTTAACTGGTAAAAAAAAATACTAGTCTTACATAAATCCTTTTAGAAAAGAGAGGAGTAGAATGTCCTTCCTCACACGTTTTTACAAGGTGATTATTGCAAGCATTACAAGAAAGCTAAAGGCTACATCTCTTCAAACATATATTCAGAAATCTCCCAACAGAATATTAGCAAATTGAATCCAGAAACATCTAACAAGAATAATGCATCATGACCAGAAGGAGTTTATCCTAGGAATGCAAGATTAATATTTGAACACAATATAATTTTTCCTAACAAAATTTTAAAAACCTTTGTAATTATTTGAATAGATGTAGAAAAAGCCTGTGGCAACATTCAGCATCTGTTCATGATTAAATGTTTGGCACACTAGGAATAGAAAAAGAATATCTTTACCCCGATAAAGAGCATCTATGGAGAAATAACAGTTAACATGATATTAATAGTAAAAGATTGAATGATTTCTTTCTAAGATCGGGAAAGTGGCCAAGATGTCCACTTTCATCACTTACATTAAACATTATACTGGATATGGCAGTGGTTACATTAAGGCAAGAAACAGAAATAAGAGCCATTAGTTTGGAAAGGAAGAAGAGGATTTTGTCTACAAACCATGTGATTGTGCGCATAGAAAGTCCTAAGGAATACACCAAGAAGCGATACAGTCAATAATCAGAAGTAACTGATTTCTTTTTCACAAGTGCAAAAGTAAAATGTTGTAGAAAAATGTCATTTACAATAGCATAAATCATTGCATACTTTGGGATAAATTTAACAAAAAAAAATTTGAGACCTATACACTGAGAAGTGTAATATAATAGAGTAATTAAAGAACTCCTAGATAGATTGAGAAAGATTCTGTGTTTATAGACTTGAAGATTGTGAAGATAGTGTAATAATTCAGTGGTACAAGAATAGTCTTTTTCAACAAATGATACTAGGCCTACTGGATATTTACAGAGAAAGAAAAAATGAACTTTAATCTTTAACTCACACTATCGCCAAAATTCACTTAAAATGGACAATAATAAATAGGCTCATATGTAAAAATTAAAGGTGTAAAACTTTTAGAATAAAGCCAATCTTTTCGTGGAAATATTTGGAAGCTGGACAAAGTTTTAAGACACCAAAAACACATACCAAGAAAGAAAAAATGAGGCCGTGCACAGTGGCTCATGCCTATAATCCTAACACTTTAGGAACCTGAGGTGAGAGGATCACTTCAGGCTAGGAGTTTGAAACTAGCCTGGAGAACATAGTGAGACCCTGTATCTACAAAAAATATTAATTTAAAAAAATTAACTAGTTGTGGTGGTGTGTGCCTGTAGTCGCAGCTACTTGGGAGGATGAGGCGAGAGGGTGATTTGAGCCCAGGAGGTCAAGGCTGCAGTGACCCATGATTGCACCACTAACTGCACTCCAGCCTGGGCGACAGAGTGAGACCCTGTCTCAAAAAAAAAAAAAAGATCATTATTTCGACCTCATCAGAATTAAAAACTTCTGCTCTTCAAAAGACAACATTTAGAAAAGGAAAGGGTAAGTCAGGACCAGGATAAAAATATTTGCAGCACATAACAGAGAACTCTTACAACTCAATAATAAGACAAACATCTCAATTAAAAAACTTTCCACAGACATTTACAAAAGAAGACACCTAATTGTACACCAAGAAGGTGGAAAGATGGTCAGCATTATTCATTATTAGGGAAATGCAAATTAAAACAAAAATGTGTTTATGGGAGAATATATATTATATAGGAGAAGTCCTATTCATTTCTTTTAAATCACTGCTTGTTTAGCTAACTCTTTAATAAAAATATTTGAAATCACTTTAAACTGCTGGTGACTTTGATAGTTTTACTAGTTAAGGCACTTCTCTCCCCATCTCTTATTTGTGGCTCAAGATGCCAAATAGTGGCTCCTAAATGTGATAGGGTGCTTAAAAATACAGGTCTATTCTGCTTACAAGGAATTACATTCTGGAGGTGGGGCCCTAGAATCTGCATTTCTGCAAGCATTGTGTTTATGATGCAGTTAGATCACAAACAATTGTTTTAAAAATACTGGACCAAAGAGTTTCTTTTTTTTAGGTAGTAGTTGGCCCTAGGAAAACATTTTAAACTCCCAGAAATCCAAGAAAGCTCATGTGTTAGATTTGTGGGTTTCCTGCTCAACTTTGACCTGACAGTTCAACAAGCAGTATTGACCATTTCCCACAAGATTTCTTGCATCTCTTCAGTTGTTTCTTAGCTTGAAATCAGAAAATAGTCTTCATTTATCTCCAAATAAATAATTCGTATTTTAGTGAAAATTTATAAAACGAATTGTATTGAGACTTCAGAACATATATAATCATTGCAGAAAGTGAAAAGTCATGCAATATACTATCATAATGTCTCAGATTTTGTTGCTTTGAAATTGTCAAAGGGTGAGCCTAGCACACTGGTGTGCTGTGCCTGTAGTCCCAGCTACTCTGGAGGCTCAAACACAGGAGTTCAAGACCAGCTTGGGCGGCACAGTGAGACCCCTGTCTCTCAAAAATAGTAATAATAATAATTTTTAAAATCAGGGAAAAAACTACAATGACATTAGCAAAGGGTACCATTCTTTTTATTGCATCATCCCCAGTTTGTTTTTCAACATTACATATTTGCAGGCATTTGCTTTCTGTTAACAAAGCACAAAACAGTGCCATGCACTTTCTAAATAAACATGGGTAGCAACCATTTGAATCAGCTGTGGAGACATGACAGCCATGCTACTGCATTTTTGGTTTAGTTAACATAGGATTGTACCTGTGTCAGCTTGTGTTGTACCCACTCAGATATTAAACTGTTCCTTAGATATAGATCTGCTATTGTTTTGAAAATATACTTTTATTTATGAGAGAATCATATTTTATATACTTTTTCCTCTATCTAATATTCTGTGAACACTTTGTAAATATCACAGTAAAGGTTGCTGGACATCACGTCTTTGAAGCATTTTACAGGAGGTCTTAGCCCCAGCACAAGACATAAAAAGTAAAACTTACCTAAGGATTTGAAAGGAAGAATCAAATTGTTAATTGCAGATGATTTGTCTACAGTGATCATCCATGATAGTGCTCATTTTGGCAGCACATATAGCAACAGTGGACAATCTTAGGAGAATCTAGACAAACTATTAGAATTAAACTCAAGGTGACAAGGTATAAGATCAGTACATGAAAATCAGTAACTTTTTAATATAAGCAGTAGCCACGTATGACTACTTTATGACATCTCCATCTAGGTAAGACATCTGAAATTTACATGTCTACAACAATACTCTTGAAAATCTATCTCTTCCCACTTCCAACCCACTTCTTCCATGTCATGACTGTGTATCTAATGAAAATCTTAGAATAAATTACTGTTGCTTCTTCAAAAATCAGTCTATCAGCACAACCTGTTTTCTCAAGTTTTCATATCTATTCAGGAAAAAGCCACTGCTCACTACTCTCCCTGGCAGCCGCCATAGATTGTAGCTGCCATCACCCGTTGACTAAAGCACTCTAAGACTTCCCTGCTTCCCACTGTTGGGCTCTTACAGGAACTTCCTTGGTTCTTCACAAAGTAGCCAGAATTAACCTTTTAACATGTGTCAGCTCATGCTACTCCTTTACCAAGAACCAGCTCGGTCAGGAGACCCCCGCCCCGGTGGCGCTGAAGGTATTTGAGAAACAGACACCCAGATAGTCAGAATGGATCTGTCCTGGGGACCAACAGCCTGTGGGGCTGACAGCTCTCCAGACTGAAGGCCCCGAGCAGACTTTCATTCACGTATTTATTTGCTCTTTGACAGGTGATTCTTATTAATACACAGGTGTACTATATAACTTAAAAATACATCAAGTAGGCCGCTGTTACCTGCCTACCACTAATTACAAACTGAAAGTATGCTCCACAAGGGAGCCATGGCGACAGGGTAAACTTAATGTTCCTCAACACTGCTTGCTCAAAAACACTGTAGTTTGTTACACTTAGAATAGTCCATACTTCTACAAGGAGATCTGGCTCTTGTACCTCTGAGCTCAGCTCTTAGCTCCTAATCCTCCCTCATTGCATGATGATCACTTCACCCTCCTTGTTCAACTCGCCAAATACGTTCCTACTTTATTCCCCTAGTCTCTGCCATTCAGGTCTTGGCACTAGTGTCCCTTCTCAGAGAGGCTTTTCTGTTCTATCCACAGCCCCAGTATGTTTGATTTTTTTTTTAATACACGCATCTTCACCTAATATATTCAATGTTTGTTCCCCCGACTAGGATGTTAGTGCCATGAGAGCAGGCACTTTGCTTTGTTCCCCAAGGTAGCCCCAGCCAATAGACGGTATCTGATGCATAGTATACATTCATACATTCGTATTAAATGGATAGGGCATATACGCTTTTACCCCACCTGGCCACTTGAGACATTTCCATTTGCAATTTACAGAACAGCCTCTTGCCTCTGTGAGAGAAAAACACTGTATCTTAATCTCCTTTTTCTCCAACATCTAACACAGTCTGTGTGTATATATAGGAATTAATGACTTACACAGTTGTGCCTTATACTTTATTTTTCCTTGATTTAAGATTTTATGTAAATTTGAGTTTCATACTACTTAAACTGATGAGCTGAAGAGCATCACTTGTTTTAAAGGAGCCAAAGAGTGTTATTATTATGTCACGTCTAAGAAGGGCAGAAAGTAAGAAGGAATAGATGCTGACACTGTGTTGCAAGGAATTGTGCCTTCATTCCCCAGCATCTGCAGTTTTGTGCTTTAGTAAAATATAATCTTACATTTGGTGCTTGCTTGCTTTTTTTTGTTTGTCATCTTTCCTGTTCAGCATATGCAGGAAGGGTTCTCAAGCAACACAAAAGAATATTCTAAATTGGTAGGGCCAAAAACATGTTTGGATTTTATTGCCTTCAGCTAAATTATTCTACTACTCAGATATTTAATCTTTGTAGAATTGAATTAAAGCCAAATTTCCTCCATGTTGTGAATGTCCTTGTCTATTTCTAATTATTTCCTTTATCTCCTAACTCCTAGATATTTCCTCTGTCTCCTGAATCCTGAATGAAATTACTTTATCATCTGGAAGCTTATATTACTGTGAAGTTCAGTGATGATGGAAATAAAGTAGTCTCACAAAATGGGTTTTGCTCTGACATCATTTCTTAGAATAAAAACATTAAAATCGATTTTGAAACTTAGTGGCTAACTGAATTTCTGACTTTCACAGTATGTAAACACTTTACACATGTGAACCACCACCCCCACACCACACCAAAAGTCATGTATGTTTTATATCAGTTTAGGCCCTGATGATGTCTGAGGTTTGCTATTCAGAAATCTGTTTTATTGAGAATTTCTGGTATCAGGTGGGTTAGTTAGAAGATGCTACTCAGATATTTAGGCCAGGACATCAGAGATCACTGTATTCCAGATTCTCAGATGAAATGGGTATTTCAGTTCTTGGAAATTTCTGTCCTAAATTCAATTTTGTTTAGTCCTTTGTCACTCTAGTTACAATGTGATCGTGATTTTTGCCTTCATACGTTGTCTGCTAAACATATATAGTTGTATTAACTCTTTACATTCATCATACCTGTATCCGAAAACCCAAGTGACCCTATTAAAGTATATTGTTACCAATTATATCAACCAAATAAATTTCAATAGCCTGCGTATTTTCTGTTTTCACATACCTTTGAATAAGAAAAATACTCCCACTTTTTTATTTTCTAAAATGCAGTCTTCATTGGTTTTCGCTAATTTAAAAAATAATGTACATTTCTAATTGTTAGACCCTATTTTTCTCAAAAAATGCTTTGTTATGACAAAAGTCAAGTGTCTGAATAGAGTTTGGGGAAACATATTTTGAAGAACTGCTTCTTACGTTGTTTTCTTTTTATTTACAGTATATCTCTCTACCGGGGGAACTGCAGGCCCATACGGTTTGAGCCACCAATGCTGGATTTCCATGAACAGTAAGTTTAAAATTTTTGGGCTGTACTTTCCCATTAAACTATTCTGTGTATTTTACATGCATTTGTCTTGTCTTTTGCCTATATTCTATCTATATGAGAAAGTTACATGTTCTAGTCATCAGGAAAACAAATGATATTGAATGCAGTTCAAAAATGGGAAGCAAGTATCTGTTGGGAGTCTAATATACAATATTAACTTTTAAAGCTTGAAAAATATTTGCGTGTTGTAGTCTCTGGTTCAGAGAATCTTTGGAAACACCAAAGAACTTATAGGTTAGCTATTTTGATTAGCACTTCATTTTTATTTTTATTATTTAAAAATTTTCTTGTAAATAAAATATATGCTACATGACCAAATAGTGTTATCACCTATCCATAATGGCAGGTAAAAGCAAATGCACAGATGGACATGGTTCCTTCACAGAACTCTGCCTTGATGAGCTAGGCAAACCACTGCACACCCTCCCACAAGCAGGAGAAAACCCCAAGCCTTTAAGTAGCTGATACACCCAAGGGCCAGCAGAACAGCTACATACCTGCACTCAGCACCTAAGAAAGAACCCCACAGTGTACCCCTAAGATACTTCCTTGGCCTGCCCAATGACCCTGCACCTGAAATCAGAGCCTGAAGAACAGCCCTGTGGGCGACCCCCAGAACACACACCTCTAGGCCAGCTGAGCAGCTCTGTGCCTGTGTCCCAGGCCTAAGAAATAGCCCTGTGAGTTACCTCTAGCAGACATCTCTACAGGCCAGCCAAGCAGCCTTATGCTTACATCCTGGACCTAAGAAGCAGCTGCATAGGCTGCCTGTGGCAGACACACTTAAAGGCCAGCTAAATACCCATGTGCCTGCACCCTCACCCTGAGAAACAGCCCCATTGGCCACCCCAAGCCAACAGACACCTAAGCCAGCAGAGAAGCCTTGAAACTACATCCCAATCCTCAAAAACAGCCCTGCAGTCCATGCCTGGCAAACATACCCCCAGTTCTGCTGAGCAGCTATGCACCTGTATCCTAGGCCTGAGAAAGCCTTTTGGGCTACTCTTGGCAGACACACCCTCAAGCCATCCGACTAAACATGTGCCCATGCTTCTGGCCCAAGTACAGCCCTGTGGTTTAGAGCCAGACCCTAAGTTGGCTAGATTCCAAGCTGTCTAACCCACTGTGTGGATGTACATATCCCTGACCTGAGAAACACCCTTGTGATCCCACCCTCAACAAAGCTGCACCACTGCTACCACAGACTCTCGCAGTCTAGGCTACTGAGATACTTGCAGGTGTCAAGTGTGACTGACAACTGAGGAAAGTACACAGAGACTACACTACAGTGCCCACCTAGACACAGATGCATCAAAGCTAATGAACCCTACCAAACTGACACTCCAAGACTGGTTTATACAAATACGTCTTTTCCTGTGAAATGTAGTCCATAAAATTGGAAGAAAGGACTTTTCAACCAGATGTATAGAAATCAACATGGGGACACATCAAACATAAAAAAGCAAGGTAACGTGATGCCTCCAAAGGAAAACTAATTCTCCAGTAACAGACCCCAATCATAAGAAAATATACTAAATGCCAGAGAAAGAATTCAAAATAATCTTAAGGAATCTCAATGAGATACAAGAAAACACAGATCTGCAAAATCAGGAAAACAATTCATGATTTGAATAAGAAATTCAGCAAGGAGATAGGTAACATAAAAAAGAGCCAAACAGAAATCCCAGAGCTGAAGAATTCAGTGAGTTAAATGAAAAATACAATCAAGAACTTAACAGACTAAACCAAGCAGAAGAAAGAATTTCTCAACTTGAAGACAGATCTTTTGAAATAACATAGGCAGACAAAAAAGAAAAAAGGGTGAAGAAAGCCTACAAGATGTATTGTATACCATGAAGTGAACAGATATATTATGGTCATTCCAGAAGGAGAAGAGAAAGGAGAAAGATGTAGAAAACATACTTAATAAAATAGTAGTGAAGTCTTGAAATTTGAAATGGACATTCACGTCCAGTAAACAGAAAGAATTCCAATTAGAGTCAACCCAAACAAGTTATGTCTGAGGTACGTTATAGCCAAGTTATCAGATGGTAAAGGCAAATCATTCGAAAAGCAGCAAGAGAAAAGTATGAAGTTACATATAAGGGAATTCCCATTAGACTAACAGCAGATTTCTCAGCAGAAAATTTACTGCTGAGTAAATTTTGGGAAAGAATGGGATGATATATTCAAAATACTTAAAGCACAGATGGGGGACCCATGAGCCAAGAATACTATACCCTGCAAAGCTGTATTTCAGAAATGAAAAAGAAGTAAAATCTTTCATAAACAAGCAGAAATAAAGGGAATTCGTCACTGCTAGACTGGCTTTGTAAGAAAATGCTCAAGGGAGTCTTACATCTGGAAATGAAAAAATAATAAACATTATCATGAAAACATGTGAAACTGTAAAATTCACTGATAGAGCCCAAACACAAAGAAAGGAAAAGGAATCAAACCATGTGAATGTGGAAAACCACCCAAGCACAAAATAAACCATAAGAAAGGAAGTACAGAACAAACGATAAAACATCCAGGAAACCATATGACAGAAGCAAGTATTCACCTACCAATAACCTTGAATGTAAATAGGTTCAGTTCCCCCATTTAAAAGATACAGACTGGCTGAAAGGTTAATACAAACAACTATATACTGCCTACAAGAAACTCACCTCACCTGTAAAGACACACAGACTGATAGCAAAGGGATAGAAAAAGATACTCCATGCAAATGGAAACCAAAAGCCAGCCAGAGTAGCTATACTTATATCAGACCAAACAGACATCAAGTCAAAAGCTGTAAAAAGCAACAAACAAGAGCTTTATGAGATACAGGGATCAGTTAAGCAAGAGATTATAATAGTTGGAGACATATATGCACCCAACACTAGAGCACCCAGATATATAAAGCAAATATTAGATCTAAAGGGAGAGATAGACCCCAGTACAATAATAGTTGGAGATTTCAACAGCTCACTCTCAGCACTGACAGTTCATCTAACAGAAAATAAAGAAGCATTGGATTTAAACTACACCATCAACCAAACAGGCCTAACAGATATTTACAGAACATTTCACCAAACAACTGCAGAGTACCAATTCTTTCATCAACACATGAAGCATTCTTCAGGATTGATCATATGTTAGGACACAAAACAAATCTCAAAAAAAAAATTAAAATTAATTTTATCAACTATTCTGACCACAATGGAATTTAAAACTAGAAATCAATAACAAGAGGAACATTCAAAACTACAAACACCTGAAAATCAGACGTGTTCTTAGATGACCAGTGGGTGAAGGAAGAAATTAAATGGTAAATTAAAATATTTCTTGAGACAAATGAAAATAGAAATACAATATGCCAAACCCTATGGGGCACAGCAAAAGCAATATTAACAGGCAAATTTATGTAACAATAAATCCTACATTTAAAAAAAAGAAAGATTTCAAATAACCTAATGATGTATCTTAAAGAATTAGAAAAGCAAGAACAAACCAAAGCCCCAAAATTAGTGGAAGGAAATAAATAATGAAGATCAAAATGAAAATAAATGAAGTTGAGACTAAAAATACCTCCAAAAAGGGTGGGGGGCGGGGCTGGGAGGAAGTGGGAATGGTTAATGGGTATCAAAATAATATAGTGAATAATATCTAGTATTTGCTAGCACAACAGGGTGACTACAGTTAAAAAAGTAATTTAATGTGCATTTCTTTTTTTTTCTTTAATTGTATTTAGGCTCTGGGATACATGTGCATGTCCTGCATCCTGCAGGATTGTTGCATAGGTACATACATGCCATGGTGGTTAAAAGAGTATAATTGGATTGTTTATAACACAAAGGATAAATGCTTGAGTTGATGGTTGTACCCATTTACCCTGATGGGCTTATTACGTATTGTATGCCTTTACCAAAATCTCATGTAACCCATAAATGTATACACCTACTATGTACCCACAAAAATTAAAAATTAAAAAAATACAAAGTTCAACAAAAGGTTAGTTTTTTGAAAAGATAAAATTGACAAACCGGCTGGGTACGGTGGCTCATGCCTGTTATCCCAACACTTTGGGAGGCCGAGGTGGGTGGATCATCTGAGGTCGGGAGTTCGAGACCAGCCTGACCAACATGGAGAAACCCATCTCCACTGAAAATACAAAATTAGCCAGGTGTGGTTTGCCTGTAACCCCAGCTACTCAGGAGGCTGAGGCAGGAGAATCACTTGAACCCAGGAGGTAGGCGAAGGTTGCAGTGAGCCGAGATCACGCCATTGCACTCCAGCCTGGGCAGTGAGCAAAACTTCATCTCAAAAAAAGAAAAAGAAAAATTGACAAACCATTAGACTAAGAAAATAAGAGAGAAGACCCAAGTAAGTAAAACTCGAAACAAAAAGGGAAATGTTACAACAGATACCACAGAAATATAAAGGATCATTAGAGACTACTGTGAACAACTATATGCCAATACATTTAAAAACTTAGAGGAAATGCGTAAACTTCTCAACACATACAACCTAACAAGATTGAATCAAAAAGAAACAGAAAATCTGAAAAGACCAAAAGGTAGCAAATTGAATCAGTAATAAAGTCTCCCAACAAAGAAAGTCCAGGACCAGATGGCCTCACCACTGGTCCAATAATTCTCAACACCAATACCAATTCTTGTCAAACTTATTCCAAAAACTTGGAGAGAATTCTCCCCAACTCATTCTGTGGGACCAGCATAGCCCTGATACCAAAAGCAGACAAGGACACAACAAAAACAAACTACAGGCCAGTATTCTTGATGAACATGGCCACAGAAAACCCTAACAAGACACTAGCAAACTGAATCTAACAACATATCAAAGCAATAGTACACCATGTTCAAGTGGGATTTATCTCAGGAATGCAAGAGTGGTTCAACATGTGCAAATCAGTAAACATCACAGATCACATCAGTAGAATGAAGGGCAAAAATCATATGATCATCTCAATAGATGGAGAAAAAGCATTTAATAAAATTCAACCCTTTATGATAAAAGTTCTTGATAAATTAGGTATAAAAGGAAAATACCTCAACATAATAAAGGTTATATATGACAAACCCACAGCTAATATACCAAATGGAAAAAGACAAGAATGCCTACTTTGCCACTGTTACTCAACATTACTGGAAGTCCTTAGCCAGAGCAGTTAGGCAACAGAAAGAAATAAAGGGCATTCAGATTGGAAAGGAAGAAGGCAAGTTGTCCCTATTTGCAGACAACATGATCTTATATTAGGAAAACATAAAGACTCTACCAAAAAACTCTTAGAATGGGTAAATTCAGTAAAGTTGCCCTGATCTGATATCCCATAACTGTGTACATTTATTGTATCTCAGTTAAAATAAATTTTTTAAAAAGAAAATACCAGGAGAAGAAAGTAAAAACTCACCAGTAATCTGCCCACCTAGAAATACTAAGTTTGAACTTTTATCTCAAGATCTTTTTCTTCACACCTGTATTTATTTGTTGAGTTACTATATTATCATAATGGTAATTATATCAAAAATGTAACCATATTATCTCAACATACCATTTTTATAACCTGCTTTTTAAACTTAATATACTGTGCATGCTTTAAAAAATTCCATTGAATTTTCTCTTACATTATTTTATAGTATTAAAGAACATGAAAATTTATGGGTATATTTGTTAAATTCATTTGTTTTTAATTGTTTTAAACTTACTTTTGTGATCAGTGCTGAAACTAATGATTTAAACACAACCATGACTGTTTTCTCAAGAGAGTCCTAATGAAAGGATATACAGAATAAGTATTAAAGTTTCTAGTTTTAGTAAACTTTTAGTCTAGAGAACAGTTTGGTGTCATGAACAAGGAGCAACTTATAAAAGAATCAGTCTATGACTAGTGAGGAAATAAATGGGATTTCTCTTAGAGTCTGTTGCTGGTCGTAGAGAACCTGAAATTTTATGAGCTGAGAGAAATTGTGGAAGATTTGTGTAAAAAGTGTGAACGGAAAGATGAACTCCAGTACAAGCAAGGGTCAAGTGACACAGCAAAGAAAATTTATTTGAAGCACAGAAAAGGAATATAGTTATATAAGTCTTTTCCCCAAAGTAGCAAATTTACATGCTGCTCCAAAATAGTGGAAACAAAGAAAAATCTTTGCTAGTCTGGTTGTTTGTGTCCTCCCAAAATTCATACGTTGAAATGTAATCTCTGATGTGATGGTGTTCAGAGGTGGAGCCTGAGGAGGTGTTTAGGTCAGGAGTGCAGAACTCTCAGAGATGGGATTAGTGGCTTTATAAGAGAGGCCCCATAGAGCTACTGTCCCCCTTCTACCATGTGAGGACTCAGCTAGAAGGTGTCACCTGTGACCCAGAAAGAGGGCCCCACACCAGAACTCAGCCATGCTGACACCCCAATCTCAGATTTCCCAGCCTCCAGATCTGTGAAAAATAAATTTGTCCTTTATAGGCCACCCATTCTGATCTTCTGCTATAGCAGCCCAAAAGACAGAGCCACCATTCTATTTAAAACTTTTTTTTAAATTGCATTTTAGGTTTTGGGGTACAT